>PVKC010023189.1:0-17371 GCA_004027635.1 Crocidura indochinensis
CAAGACCCATTTAAGTGGGTCCTCTGCCTCATTCAAAAGGATCCTTTTATTCCAACTATTCCACTATTCTATCTCTTCTATAAACATTAAGTAGAAAGCAAGCCTGATCAATACAAGCATGCTCTCTCTCACTTTGTCCTTTCTTTCCATAGGGGGTTCTCAAAGCCTGTTTGGTCTATTGTTCTTCACAGAAAGTATTTACTGCTTTAAGATGTCAACTCTTTTTTGGGGGGCCACACCTTGTGGTGTTCAGGGGTTACTCTTGGCTCTGCGCTCAGAAATCGCTACTGGCAGGTTTGGGGAAGCATATGGGATGCCAAGAATCTAACCCAGGTCCATCCTGAGTGGCTACGTGCAAGGCCCTACTGCTGTGCTATCTCTCTGGCCCCAAGATGTCGACACTTATCAAAATGAATACCACTGCAGTTTGTGCTGTTTTTAATTATTATTTTCATGGCTCTACCTTTAGTAATTTAAGGTTTTTCTCTGAATCAGAGCTGACTCTAAAATGCCAATGTCACTTATGAAGTGAAAAGAAGAATTGGAAATATGAATTGGAGGGGGAAAAAATAGGATCTTGGATCCTTTCCAAGAGTGTAGCCAATTAAATTTTCCTACTATGGAAGCCTGAAGTAGAGAATCAATCTGGGGAAAACAAAATCTAAAGAATTCAATACAAATAGTTAACCATGCACAGAAGAGAAGGGTCTTGAGGAGCCACCATTTCTACCTGATTCCAGCTTGAATCCTTTCAGATTTCCGATATTTTCAGGATCTCCCATGCCTCATGTCGGTGAGAAATAAAGTCATTCTGAGTCCTAGGAGTCCTTTCTTTGCTTTGATTTCCCTGGGCTAATGGTAAGAATAACTTTGAGTCTCTAAGAACAACCTTATACTTGTTTGTTCCAAAAAAAAAAAAAAAAAAGCCTCACCCATCTCATTATGGCAACAGATATATTTCATTCACCCTGAAGCTCTCCATTAGGCACCTCCAGTTAACAATAAGGCAATACTGACATGGTCCTTGCACTCCTCCGCCTACAATCTAGCAAAGACAAGACACAAAACAAAGACACAGACACTAGGATCCTCTCAAACTTCAGTGGATAGAATATAAATGTAGGCTAATGCCACAAAGAAAATGTGTTAAAAGGAGGGAAGCAGAAGCTCCCTGTCACACTGGTGAAGCTGCAGGTAAGGCTAAGCAAAAAAGAGGCTTCGAGGATGGGAATTAACAACTAAAGTAATAAAGATGCCAGAATTGAACTAATTGTACATTTTTAATGCATGCAGTTTTTTATGCTAATCAGCTATGTTGCTTTCATTTCCCCCAAAATCTCGTTTCCTATTCTCATGATCTCAAGGACAATGAAGATTCTTAGAGTCACAAACTGTCCCAAAAAATCAACATATGCTCTCGCATATCATCCTGCCATGTTCCTGCCCTTGTTGTACCCATAACTTCATTCAGTCAATGAGAATTTATTAAAACTACTCCAAGTCAGGTGTCCACCAATGAATAAGGCCCAGCTCTCCTGGCACTTGGAGTTGCCAACAAGTGAGTGTTCAAAGTGAAAAAAGATATTGGCTATCACATACTGAGAAGGGATTACTTTTTTCTCAGAATGATGGAGTTAAAGTTATCCTGACATTTTTTTGACAAGAAAATTTACTATATGTATGTGGCCCAGCCCCTATATCTTTAAAGCAGTGGTTGTCAAAGACCAGTCCAGACTGCTTTCAGTCTGCAGGTACATTAAGGTTGAAAACCACTGGTCAAAAGCAGTGATCAGTAACTACTGGGCCATAGACAAGTGTGCAGAATGGTGCAGGCCCCAGTGTAGAAAGACTGAAACTCATTATTGTACAGCAGAAGTTCTCAACCTTCTATGGACTCCCTTTCCTGCTGGTTGTCCCCTCAATCTTATACCTAAGGCACCGCTGGGAAATCTGGGGTGGAGATATAGACATCAGTTATTCAAAAGTCTCCTAAAACATTTCTTTTACCCACTGAAGTATCATAATTAACAAATTTAAGAAATCTAAGACAGGTTCTACACCCCAAAATAATTTATTGAGGGCAGGAGAGCTAGTTTAGCAGAGAAGATGCTTGCCTAGCACATAGTTGACTGAGTTTGATCCATGGAATTCCATATGGCAACATGACCCCAAATTGCCAGGAGAGATTCCTGAGCACAGAGCTAAGATTAAACCTGAGCAATACTGCTGGATGTGGCCAAAAAATTTAAAGCAAAAAAAAATTTATTAACAGAATAAATATACTGGAAGAAAACATTTGCCCATCACTCATCTATCAAAGGGTTAATATCCAAAACATAAGCAGTTGTAAAACTTAAAACAAAAGTATAATCAGCCCCATTAAAAAAAAAGGTAGGAAAGGAGTGATAAATAAACATATCTTCAAAGAAGACATACAGATGGCCAATAGATCAGGTGGAAAACTGTTCTCCATCACTTACCATGTAAATAAAATCAGAACAACAATGACATCACACAAGTGTGATTGGCACACCTCAAAAAGAATATTCAGTGCTGGCATGAATGTTAGGAGACAAGGAGCCCCCACTGACTGCTGGTGGGAATGCAGACTGGTTCAATCAGGGAAAGCAATATGGACCCTTCTCAAAAAACTAAAATTGAGCTTCCATATGAGTCAGCAATTTCATTCAAGAATAAATAAGATAGGACTGGAATGTTAGTACCGCACATAGGGAATTTTACATGTCCAACCAGGGCTTTATCCCCAGTATCCCATGTGGTCCTCCTAAGACCCCCAAGAGTAATCTCTGGATGCAGAGCTTTTAGCAATATTGATGTGGTCAAAATAAAATAAAATAAAAACAATAAGACGAATTAAATATTAAGCCTCCACAAAGAAGCCAAATGCTCTATATTTTATGAGTGATATAAGAGGTAAAACAAATGATTTTAAGACCAAGGCAGGCGAGATAGCATGGAGGTAGGGCATTTGCCTTCCATGAAGAAGGATGATGGTTCGAATCCCACATCCCATATGATCCCCCGTGTCTGCCAGGGGCGATTTCTGAGCATAGAGCCAGGAGTAACCCATGAGTGCTGCCAGGTGTGACCCCCACCCCCCCAAAAAAGGACTCTAGATTCACCACAGAAACTTTCCAAAGAAAACCTTTGCTCTTGGCAGCATAGACACTGGAAAAAAAGAGTCTGGCATGGACTGTGGATATCATAAGTGCTTGAACAGCATATTAGAACCTGTGAAGGCCCTGCTCAATGTCTTTGAAGCTTAAATGATTCCAATCTGAGATTCACCTATAATATGAGAGTCATGAAAAATTTTGGCAATAATGAAAGTTTCACAATGTCCAAAAGCCAAAAATTAATTGAAAGTCAACCTTTAACATAACCACAGTGTTTCTGGCAGTGTTTGCCTGTGCTGCATTTCTCAGGTAAAAAGGGATTGTGAGTGAGTAAAAGTGTATGCAGCAGCCCTACTCCAAACTATTGCTGCACAGGGCTTGGTAAGACACCCCCACAAAAATTTCTGCTATTCACAAGACTCTTTTGTCATTTCAGGAACATTGTGTATCATCGCCCTCCACTTCAAAAAATCCGATACAAGTCTTTAATCCTAATACTACCTCATCAATCTCTGAGAGAACAAAGAATAAATTCTACCTGCTTCTAGATTGGTTAATCTTTCTGGCAAAGTGAGCCATCTTTCCAATGTGCAGGAGAGATGACATGTGTCTAAGTAGAATGGACCTAGAAACAATGCAGACAGACTAACCTACATGATCAAGGTTTGAACTTTGTATGGGAATGAAGAAGAGAAAAGATGGAATTACTGTAGAGAAAGAAGCTTTGAAAGCATGTCTCTGTGGTTTTGACTTAATCCAGAGATTAGGACTAAAAGATGGAGCCTTTCGCCTGGAAGTTGTGGAACCTGAAGACCTACTGAAAAAGGAAGGTCAGCTAGGGAGGGATGACAGGAAGTTAGGACAGAAGCCTAGAGAGCTCACTGCCATGAATGAAAAGGAACAGGACCTCAGGGAAAGAAGAGGTAGATAAATCATGGGTGAACCTGACTGGCCCTGAGAGTTTTTAGTTCACACATACATAAAAAAAATATAGGCAGAAGATAGACATTAAGACTCTTAGGAATAGAGCAATAGAGGAAGTAACTACAAAATATTCCTTCAGAGAGATTAACTGACGGCTGCAGCAGTACATGGCATCCACGACAAAAGGAGTACAAAGCTCTGCTGACACTGGGGGCTTTGCCTAGCTTTAAAACTAGAAAGGTTTCAGCATGTTTGCAGACAGATGAAAAGCTGCCACTATAAAGTGAAGAGAGTGGTAATTCACTGAGTGATAGAAGAGAACAAAGGGTGCTCTGGACACTAAATCGATAGGTACAAATAAATGTCCAGAGAGGCTGGAGAACAGCAGTGAAGAGAATGAGCACCAAGAGAGCCAGCAAGTTGGCCATGGCAGCATGGTCAGCCTTCAGCAGGAGTGAAGGCCATGGCCCTCTCTATGGTGAACTGGGCCAGGAAAGGACCCTTTATTTTGGCAGTCACAAATCACAAGATGGGTAATATTAAAAATAAGCACGCATAACTGCAACCATCTTTCCAGACAGACCAACTACAAATGTGAGCTGTGAGTAGAAAGAGACAAAAATGTACCCGTGGTGGCTTCAGCAGGTGAAGAGTAGAGAAAGGAGTAGCTCTACCCTACCAAGAGAACTGATAGGAATTGCCTTTACTAAGATGACAATTATCCTGTTTTCTCAATGTTTCCATCTTTCAAAACAGTTTACCAAATGATTCCCAGAATTCCAATCCCTTTACCCCTCTCATAAAGTGCTGTTTATTTCTCAAAAGAGAGATGTGTGTTTTGTTTGTGGGGGAGTGTGGCCCAAACCTAGGGATATTCAGAGGTTACTGCTGACTTTACACTCAGGAATTACTCCTGGTGGACCTGGGAACCCATATGGATTGCCAGGAATTGAACCCGGGTAAAGCAAGGGCCCTTCCAGCTATACTATTGCTCCAGCCTCAAGGCCACGTTTGTTAGATCAAGCTAGCATTGGGATGGAAATGCTGTGGAGTAAATAAACAGCTCAACATAGACTTGTCGATAAATGATGACCTGGATCATAACATCCAGGAATTTAAAATCAATTCCATGCAATGGTAATTCTTAGCTCCTAGAAACCAAAATACAATGACATTCATCCCTGACAGCTGTTACATGAAAGGACAAGAAACCAACAAACAAGAAAGATGAACTCCTGGACCATAACAGATCAAAAGTCTACTGACAATTAACTACAAAAAGAGTAGGGCCTGCAGCGAGGGAGCAGGACCTGCTTTAAAATGGTTTCCAATCTTATAATCTGTTCTCTGAAATCCATACTTGAACCCAGATGTTCAAAAATCAAAGTAACTCATATCTTGCAATGCCTTCCTTTAGAAAGGGTTTCCTGCATGGTTCTAGCCACAGCAGTACCCACACAACAAATCTGCACATGAGATTTCCCTAACATGTCAGATGAAATGAGGAGCCTTTTGCCTTCAGCTGATGAACCAAACCCCATACAATAGGATTTGACCACAATCTGACCACAGAAAGTAAAGAAAAATAGGAAAAGTAAACAGGGGTGACGCGGCCCAATCAGGAGTGAAAAATTCCTGAGAGGAAATCATGTCAGAAAGGCCCACTTTGAGTAGTCACAAGTAAGCTGACCCCTTTGCGTGGATTGTCTGAAACATAATTTCATAGGCTGTGATAATTTCACCCTTTCCCTTTAAGAAAAATCGGGCATCAGTAAAATCCTCCTGCAGGATTTAACTGCAAAGAAATAACAATACCAAACTGCCAGGCAAAACTTATGCACCCCCATTGAGCAGTCTCTCTGACTTGGCGTCAAAGGATGTTTAATTTTTCCTCAAAGCTCAATATGTATAACTAGTTTCGATGTTTTCCCAAAACACAAAACATCTCCTCACTTCCTGAATATTACCTGGGTTTCACTCCTTTTGTTTCTACCCAAAACTAGACAAACCCCAAAACAGAATTTCCTTTCCATCCTCAGCACCTGGTCTTTTTAAGATGCAAAATTTTCAGCTAGCCATTCATTGTTTTTCCTCAACTCTGGTTTCTCTACCTGTCACTTCATATGCTAATTCTAACTTTAATCTTAGTGATTCAACCCCTTTTCCTTTCTTCCTGGCTATGCCTCACCTTGCATTCCAGAGTTTACTTTATAAGGCTGAGCTAAATTTAATAAAATTTGTCCTCGCTCCATTTTCACGTGTGGTCCCCACATGCAACTGTGTGGCCTTCTCATTTCTACATTAATGCTTTCTGTTAGCAAATCTTCCCGCGTCTCGCTCTCTTCCGTGTCAGGTTATGAAAACCCATGTAGCAAATATTAATAGTTACAGACATTAGACAGTCTGTAACACAGGGGAAACAGGACTGGGAAAACCACAGGGCCACTCGATATTTATATCAAATATGCTTTTGATAGGTACAAAGTTCTCTGGTCTCAAAGTTAAATGAGCTCAGGAGAAGAAATGGCCACCCAGTCTTTTAACCTCCTCTCACTATCAGAATGCTAACCAAGAGCTCTGGGAATATCTGATTCACTGTTCAGGTAAAACTACAAGTGACATCAGGGCAACTTAATGATTTCAAAGCTTAATAGCAGGCAACTGAGTGGGTGAAGTTTTATAGCTGAAATACACAATTCTGATTGCTATAGAAATCAACTTCTCCATCTGAAATTCAAAAATCCTTTCCCCCAGTTACCCCACCATGCACCAACTAAAGCTTTAACACCTCCAAAACAATGCAACTGTTGGAGTGAAAGCTACCCAGAACATCCCCCAATACTCCAGGCCAAAACAAGTCCAGCCAGGCCCCACCATCCCAGAGCTTCCATAGCCCTGTTCTGCTGTGTATCAGAATTCTAAACTCACAAACCACCCAATCCTCATTCCTGAACAGATGTCTTTGCTGTTCCCCCCAAGAGCAGTACTTAGTTTCCCTATCCTCACTTGTATCTGAGCTGCCATGTCCAATACCATTGCCTCCATGAGTCCTTCCCAATCCCATACAAAGCAGGTGCCTCTTCCCTCCTTGGATCTATTCATGGGCTTCCATCTGTGTCAACTAGTATGTTCACATCTTTTGCTGTATTTACTGTGGTACCCTGCCAGGTTTATTTCTCCAACTCTCTGTTTTCAAAATCCTTAAAAAAAAATAGAAAAGAGTCATCAAACACAGTCACCATGTCTGTACATCACCAGCTCCATAAACTCATGCTATTCTCGATACAGATGTAAACAAAACCATGAAAAATCATGGGTACACCAGCCATGCAACTAAAAGCTGGCAATCCATCTGTTTCACTGATGGCCTAGTGTCACCACTCCTCTACGACTCTCCACAGACACCAAATCTGACCAAAATTCCAGGTATGCCAGTATTTGAGCTAGATATCACCAGGACTGTGGGGAGTGAATGAAGGCACCCTTCCCTGCCTTCTTGTACTTCTATGTGTGGCACTCCTCACCCACAGTCATCAGAAAAACAACAGAGGGAAAAGAAAAGAAGCTAGGGAATGCCCAATCGAGGGGAAACAGCCATGTTTTACGGAGATCATTCATTGTACCAGAGAAACACTGTCAAATTTACTTTGTTTTATTGGTTCTTCAACATTTTATATGGTTAGTCACAGTTAACCTCCCAGATTTAAAAAAGGAAAGGTCATAGATTATCAGATGTGTTGAATAATCTGTCAACAATCTACAGACAGCAAGCAACAGAGTAAAGATTCTCCCTTTGACAGCCTTCCATCTCAGTCATCTATCTAAATCCTGAATCGCTTCTTACAATTTTCTATCTCCTAACAGAGCTGTTCTGTGAAATTATGTGGAAGATTCTTGGCACTTGACGAGTTCTGGGCCTTTCTGTCCCTATGGTAACCTCTCCTCAGGGCAAACGACTCACAAGCATAAATGCTCAAACACAAACAATAATGATGAAAATGAAAAAGCAAAAAAGAAAGACATATGCTAAACTACTGAAACACGTTGAGGACACATCTTACAAATAGTCCTTAACATCCTATATCTAGATCCTCCTAGGACAGCACGCAATGTAAATCTCTTTCTCCCAATGTCTTCCTGGCGCTGTCTTCATACAAGGTACAGAAGAGACCAGAAGGAAGAGGTCCCAGCAGGAGAGAGAGAGAGAGGATGACACAGCACACCACAAAAGGAGCAAGCCCAGTTCTGCAGCCTTAATCTCTACTGTAGGGAAATCCCATTCAAATCCTCTTTGCTGGAGCAGAGAAGGAACATCAAGGATCCTAATCCTCCAGAGGACCTGAAATTCTGGCTTTCTGGTGCCACAGCAAAGGAAAGCCTCTGGGGAAGCAAAAGACAAAAGTGCAGACCCCACCTTCCTAATTTGTGCTGATACCTGAGCACGGGCATTAGAAGCTGTGGATAATCATCCAGATAATCATCCAGGCAATAGTAGAGTGGGTGCCCACTGTGCTGGTGGGAAGAGAAGGTGGAGAATCCACGAAGTCAATACAGAGGAGGTAAGGAGCACTTTGTGTGCACAGTAGAAAGACCCAGACATCACTGTGCTGCCCTTGCTTTCTACAGGAGAAAACATGGCTTAGCTCCATGAGCTTCAGCAACCAGCAAGTGAGTTTAGTAGTGGATTTTCTGCATGATTTTCAGTATCATTGATAACAAACGATAAAAATAAATAAGCCCAAGATGTTAGAATTAAGGCAAATTAAGGCAATTGCCCTGTGTGTGACTAGTACCCATTTGGTCCTTGTCACTACATTCTGTTTCCCTGAGCACCACCAGGAGTAGCCCTGAACACTGTTGGATGTGCCTCCACCCCCTCAAAAAAATAGAATCCGAAATGCAATTGGTCTCAGAGGGGAGAAAAAAGGTGTATGATAAAGGGGAGAGAGCAAAAAAAAAAAAAAAAAAAAGGGAAGAAGGGGCCCGGGAGATAGCATGGAGGTAAGGCGTTTGCCTTTCATGCAAAAGGTCATCATTTCGAATCCCGGTGCCCCATATGGTCCCCCGTGCCTGTCAGGAGCAATTTCTGAGCATGGAGCCAGGAGTAACCCCTGAGCACTGCCAGGTGTGACCCAAAACCCCCCCAAAAAAAGGGAAGAAAACATAAGCAGTGAAATGGAGATGAAGGATGCTATCTGCCTCGCCACTGGTCAAACAAGGGTTGTGTTAGTGGCAACAGCAGATTTCAGTTGAGTAGAAACTATCCTTGGGGAAACTTAGCGCCTAAGTTGGTAAGAAAAGAGGACTGGGGATCAGGTCTGGTCCCTGCCCCACCCCAAGAATTGACAGCAGATATCAAGTGCCAGTATGTAGACACTCCCAGAGTGCTGATGCTCCTTGCTGGAGCACATTTCAGTACTCAGAAACTACTATGTCTCCATTCATGAACAGTAGATCCAGACATTCTCTTCCTTTTCTAAAATTACATGTTTGCAGTTGGGCATAGAGAAAGCCATCCAATGTACAAAATAGAGCTGGCATCTGTGGATGCATCGCCACCAAGAGAAAAAGCATTTCATTACTCAACAGCCTCAAGTGTGCCGACTCCCTGCATCCCAGAGGAAACAGCCTTGCTGGAAGATCTCAGAGATTGACCAGGTCACACTGGAACTGATCACCCTTCTGCCATTTTCTATACATAATTCCATGGGTCTCACTTTACACCTCTTTGTAAAGTGTAAAGTGGAACTGATTCTATCTACCTGGAAGGGCTCTTGTAGATATTAAAAATTGGGGACTGCAGAGCACTGGCACTAAGCCCAGTCTAATACCCAGCAGCTTGGTTACTCCCAGAGCCCCAGGACCTTAGCTGCCCCCATGCCTATTCCATCCCTCTCTCATCCCAGATATAACTCAGCCAAGGGAGACAAAGACAGATTCTCATTATTCCCTTGGCAATTCCCTCGGTAGCTGCAACTCATAAAAGGATATTCATAGGCTTGCATTAAGGAGCAAGAACAGCAATGCCAAGAAATCAAGAGTCTGCTTGAAATTGACCTGAGCAGAGAAGACAAGGGAACACAGGCCTTTGCATCTCCTTGGCTTCTCTACAGCTTCAGAAATGAAAAAACAGGATTCACAGGTTGATGAGGAATCTACCCATGAAAGTACTCGGCCCACTGAACAGCCACTTTCTGGAGTCTACAGAAAAAGAGTGTAGATGTCCCTGGTAGCAATAAGATCAAATATAAATTTGAGTACACATGCATTTATTTGGGAGAGAGTATACCTTCGTCAGTTTCTCAATAAAGTATCAGAATCACCTCAACAACAAAAAAAATGTTTAACTTCCAAATGATTACGGGAAAATGGGAGAAGCTGAGAATGATGAACATACAAAGATCTCTATTCTTAGCTCACATGAGATCACACAAGTCAGGCATTACATGTGTTATCTCACTCAGTGGCTGAAATAATTATTCCACAGTAAAGAAACTGAGACTCAGAGCAGAATGTCACTTACTGAGCCCCTTAAATTGGCCAGATAAGTACTTAACAGCAAGATTGTCTGGGGCCAAAGTTATGTATTTTAATCAACATGTCACCTCCTCCAGGAAAAGTCCCAGATCTTATAAACTACTGGAAAAGTAGATGAAGAGAAGTAGGATAGGAGGCCAGGGGAAGAGAGATAGTAGAACCTGACTAACCATCATTCTCCTATATCATCCTACCAGTGGCTTCACATACTGATATTTTTCTCTTTTGTTTTATTGTTGTTTGTTTGTTTGTTTGGGAGCTACACCCAGTAGTACTCAGGCGTTACTAATGGCAGTGCTCTGGGGACCATATAAAATGCCAGAGATCAAACCTGGGTCAGTGGCAGGCAAGGCAAAAGTCCTACCCATTGTACTATTACTCCAGCCCTACACACTGATATTTTGTAATTTTTCAAACAGAGTCCAGAACAGGGACAAGAATTCATATGGAAGTATATATAAAGCTAGATATATCAGTAGGAAAAGGTTTCTATTTCCTGGCTGGGGGAAATTACTACTCCAGGGGCAGGGACATTGTACAGCATTGGTAAGGAAGTGCTCGCCTTGCATTCAGTACGATCAGCAGCACTGCATATGGTTCCCCCAAGCCCCATCAGGAGTGATCCATGAGCACAGTCTGGAGCAAGCCCTAAGCACATTGTGTGTGGCCCCCAAACCATCAAACAAAAAACATTACTGCTTCATGCAAGGCTGGTATGTGTTAAGCACTTAATGATGGCAGGCAGTCATGAACATGACATTCTAGTGATGGCAGGTCCTAGTCACCAAAGCACCATTTTTGTGTGATAAGTACATCTAAGATAAGCATCTAAGATAAGCACATCATATGGGATGCTCTTCGCCTGCACCCCTCCATTCCTTGAGTGAAAACAAGGGCTCCCTTTGGCCCCAGGACTGGTCACTTTCTCCCCACAGCTGCACACTGGAGAAGCCAGCAACATCAAGAGCCAGAAAGACTTGGGAGCAAGACAGAGTCCTAGAGCCAACTCTCCAACATCATCTAAGGTGCTGAGAGGCCTTGGAAACCTCCAGAGTGATTACAGGAGCTTGAGAATATTTGTGACAAGCTTCAACACAGAAAGATACTTGGAAAATAAGTTATCAAAGTCCCCCCACCCCCAAGCAGCCTATGCCCACAGATGAAAATGCCAGGATTTGGGTGGGAATGTAGAGTAACACTTAAAAAAAAAGTTCATGAGTTGGGTGAAGCAGTCCTAGGCATCACGTTTCTAACCCCTCAGGCAAATGTGTCTGATGAAGGGTAATGGCAGAGAAATAATACACAGCAGTCAGAAAAGATATTCATTGGAATCAGTTCGCTTTCTTCCTCTGCTTTGTGCAGCCTTTCTCTGCTATGTGCAACCTCTGTGCTGCCTATACCCTGTGCTTTCTTTTTTTTTTTTTGGGGGGGGGTGGGTTTTTGGTTTTTGGGTCACACCCAGCAGCTCTCAGAAATTGCTCAGGGGACCATATGGGATGCCGAGAGATAACCACTGTCCTTTTGCATACAAGGCAAATGCTATCTCTTGGACACCAATGTGTTTTTATTTTTTTTACCCTGTGCATTCTTTCTCTCCAGCCCAAAGTAAGTACTTTGTCTTTGTTAGACAGACCCCATCCACCCACCAGGATAGGGGAAGGCCCTGTAATCCAGGTGAGTTTTTACGTACCAAAAGAAGATGTTAAAGAAACAGGAAGTTGAGGGAAGAGTTATAGGATAGCATTTAAAGTAACAAAAGTTGGAGAAGCACTATGCAAATTTCTTTCATTCCTATAAAAAAATATACATCTGGGGCCGGGAGATAGCATGGAGGTAAGGCGTTTGCCTTTCATGCAAAAGGTCATCGGTTTGAATCCCGGTGCCCCATATGGTCCCCCGTGCCTGCCAGGAGCAATTTCTGAGCATGGAGCCAGGAGTAACCCCTGAACACTGCCGGGTGTCACCCAAAAACCAAAAAAAAAAAAAAATATATATATATATATAGATATATATATATACATCTAACAAATGACATTCTTCAAGGAAGAAAATATTCAGCATATACTGTTCTCTGGCTTCAATAAATCTGAGGTCTACAAACATAAAAGAATCAATTGTCATTTTATTAATTACACATTCTGTCCTTTATGTAAATTTCAAAAAAAAAAGACTGTTGAGGGAGTTGCCATTCCCACTTTACAGATGTGAAATTGGCCTCACAAAGATTCTAAAATCTGTCCAGGGTCATAGGACTGATAGATGACAAAGAACGATTTCTGAATACTCTTATCTATAGTATGGTTTCAGGTATAATATTGGGATCCATCAACAGGGTCTATAAGCATCTTTTTCTCCAGAACATCTTTTTCCACCCTATCCCAATTCAAAAAGAATTCTTAGATTTGGTATTGAACCAATAATACTAAGCAAAGTATCAACTATGCTCAGATGTACACAAGACAAGGACATAAAAGACACAATGTGTACATGAGGTAAGGACATTATCAAGAAAAATAGGACAAGGCCACATCACAGAACTAACAAACTCAGAACATTTTACACTTGCCTCTTTTTAAACAATTTTTCAAGAAAAGGTACCATCACGAAAGACAATGTAATTTTTGAAAACTTTGAGTTTAATAAATGGAGTATGTCGAGCCAGAGAAATAGCATGGAGGTAATGCAGAAGGATGATGGTTCAAATCCCGTCCCCGGATCCTGCCAGTAGCAATTTCTGAGCATAGAACCAGAAGTATCCCCTCAGCACTGCCAGGTGTGAGCCAAAAACCAAAAAGAAAAAGAAAAAGAAAAAGAAAAGGGTACCTACACAAGAAGACAAGAGAAATAGCACTCGAAAACAAAGCACACACATAACACCCTGCAAGTGTTCTCCATTAGATTTCTCAAAGCAAGTCATGTCTTTGGAACCAGCCCATTCACATAAATGAAAATAATCAGAACCAAATGTTCCCATGTAAAGGTCCTTTCCCCCTCGAAGAGCTGTATAATGTTCTACAAGGTAATTCCCTCACACCAGGCCACCTCATTTTGTGGTAACTATCAACCAAGCTTGTTCATGGCTTGCATGACTCTGGCAAAGCCAATGAAAGTCCATTAACCCAGAACAAGAGCAGAGATCACAGGAGAGGGCGGGGAGAGGTAGATACCATGAACATGGGAAAATTCACAAAAAGAACCTCCCTATGGAAATAAAATTCCCTCCATGGATTTCTATTCCTAGAACTTGTATTTTACCAGGACTCACACTCAATTCATCTCTACCCTTTGCTCCTGCCAGTGGGATATTATCACTTAGCAACTACTCTCCAACAAAAATAGGAAGCCAAGATGAAGTCAGATAACTCTTGCTCCCTAGCACTAATGTGACGTGTTTCAAGCAAAGCCAAGAAATCTATAGTTTTCATCAGACCTGGGGTCGAAAGAGGAAGAGGAGCTCTGCAAAAGTGCGTCACTTACTATCACTTAATCATCAGTATGGATGACTAGGCCAAGGCAAAGGTTTCTCAGGAAACTTCAAGACTGCAAGGACATAATACCCTGAAGAAACCAACACATCCCCAGTTTTCATCCCATATTCCCTCCAATTACGTGTTAACATGGTTGCAGTGATGTCCTGGATTTGACCAAATCCATCTTCCAGCCCAAGCAGCTGGTCCATTATCATAACTGACACCTCTGCTCATCTGCTCAGAGCTCTTTCTCCACCATCAAAGACTTTCATTCCTAGATATTTTGTACTTGAGAATAACTTTTGTTGCATTCTCCTTTGTCTGCTTCCATGAACCTCAGACTGCTTCCATAACAAGACACTGACATTAAAAAGGTAAAACATTATCCACTGCATGAATGGAATAATGAAAGATATAGAACAAGACCTTTGGATAGTTACATAAGTGGTGAGAAGCAACCTAATAGTAACTTTCCTAAGTAACATGTTAAAGATTCACTTATCAGAAGTTCATAATAATATCTTTCACACTCTTAGTCTTAGGGCAAATAAATATATTGCCTGTGTTTATTATATATCATGTAAAAATAATACTTATTTTTTATATTCCAAATTACTTTCATGAATCATCTTTCTCCCCATGAGAAAATTATTTGGGCTACACTCAGTAGTGCTCAGGAGTCAGTCCCTGTGATGCTCAGGGTACCACTTGGGACCAGGGTTTGAACAAAGGTCAGCTGCATACAAGGCAAGAGTTGTAAGCCCAGTATTATCTTGAATTTGGCTGAAACTTTGGAGTGGGGAAAGGATTAAAAAATGGTAGAGATGGGCTGGAGCAATGGTGCAGCAGTAGGGTGTTTGCCTTGCACACGGCTGACCCAGGATAGACCGTGGTTCGATCCCCCAGCATCCCATATGGTCCCCCAACCAGGAGCAATTTCTGAGCGCATATCCAGGAGTAAGCCCCCTGAGTGTCACTGAGTGTGGCCCAAAATAAAAAAAAATTTTTTAATGGTAGAGTAGATATTAAACATGTGGATACTCCGATAATTATTTTAGGATTTTGTGAAGTACATATTTTCCCTAGTCATTCCTCAACAATTTTTCTCTGAGCATACATATAAGACACATAGAATCCCTAGGAAAGGCACTAAATGAAACTCTTCATGTCTCTTCTGATAACTAACCAGACTCAAAAAATAGGGCAATTCCATAGGGGTTTAACTAGGAACTTTGTAACTATCTGAAATGTATAGCTACTACTTACTTGATTACAGTCTGTCTTTTTAAGCATGAGTCTGTTTCACAAGAATAAAGCTTTCTCTGTCATACTCAAAGGTCCCTGAAACATGTTAGACCCCATTGACCAACTGGCAAACTTAGAATACTTATGTAATTTTGCAAAGTTGCCTAAGCTTCTAGACAAAGAGTAAAATTCTGCTCCCTCCTACAATAAAAAAAAATCTATGGATTATTCTTCCATGATGAGGTAAGACTTTTTTCCAACCACTCCCCATGATATATTCACATTACTATGAATAAACTCTATTTGAGTTCCAACCCAAAGCCATGTGAGTTTAGCCCTTTCAACATCTGTAAACTGCATAAATCACAGTGACTATGAAGATAAGGGGACTCAATAAATCATCCACATCCCAAATAAGCCTGATATTTAGCAAAAAAACTCAACACATGTGTGGCAGATTACATCTTCCAAAAAGGTCATCCTAATGTAGTCCATCCCACATGGCTTTCAGCATGACTGAGTTATACACAATCCTTCACCAACCAATGAAGTTTTTGCTACCTCTCCTGGAACCTGGTGGATGACTGCAATGACATACATAAACGCACATAGCATGGCTCAGGGAGACATGTTACTGTATATCTTCAGAGGCAAGATCAAAAGATATCTTCTGGTGTATCCTTGCTCTCAAACACGCTGAAGAGACCGTACAGAGAAACAGATGATCAGTTGCTCTAAACTCCAGCTTCTCTAGTTCTCCCAGCCCAGATGTCACACATGTGAGGGAGAAAAGATTCAGATGATTCTAGACAACTAGTCTTCTCACCAACAATGGATAGAGTAAAGCAGAAAAGAACTGATTCTGATGAACCTTTCCTGCACTTCAGATTGGTAAATCAAACATGAATAAGCCTTTCCTACACTTCAGATCAGCAAGTCAAACATAGATAAATCTTTCCTACACTTTATATCAGTGTGTCATAAACTATTAACAGATAAATGGTTTGGGTTTTGGCCACAGTAGCTAGACTAATGAAAGGTAAAAAGCAAGAGAAGGGATAACTTTAGTCTACAGGATATAAAGCCCCAAAATTTCTAAGTTAGAAGACATCATTATAAAAAACAAAAAGGAGGGCAGAGCAGTGGTGCAAGCGGTAAGGCGTCTGCCTTGCCCACTGTAGCCTAGGACAGACCACTTTCGATCCCCCAGCGTCCCATATGGTTCCCCAAGCCAGGAGTGATTTCTGAGCGCAAAACCAAGAGTAACCCTTGAGTGTCATTGGATGTGGCCCAAAAACAAAAACAAAACAAAACAAAAAAGACATCATTATAAACAGAAACTCCCCAAAGAATAAATTCGAATAGACAAAAGGTATACAAAGAAATGAAAATCAAAACAACAATGAAATGCCACCTCACAAGATAGATACTAGCATTCATCAAAAAGAATAAAATAACCAGTGTTGACAAAAATGTGGGGGAGAAGGGACCCTCATTCATTGCTGGTGGGAATGTGCTTCAGCCTGTTTAGAAGGCAATATGGACTTCTCTAAAAAAACAAAAACAAACAAACAAAAAAAAAAACCTAGGAATTGAGCTTCCATATGATCCAGATATTCCAATTCATGGAAATTTATCCCAAGAATCCAAAAATCATAATGCAGAAAAGACATTTACACTCCTATATCATTATAGCACTATTCACAATAGCCAATAATCTAAAAACAACCCAAGTGTCCAAGAACAGATGACTGGATAAAGAAGTTATGCTGTATCTACACTACTCCACCATAACAAAGATGAAATCATGCAATGTGCTGATGAATGGATAGATCTGGAGAGCATCATGCTGAGTAAAATTAGTCGTAGGGAGAATATCTACAGAATGATCACACTCATATGCAAGACATAAAGAAAAACAGAAAGGATTAACTAAGGCCAAGAGACAAAATAAATAAGGAGCAGGAGAAATGGTCCTTACTAGGAATCCGACCACTATTGGGGAGAGGAGGAATCATCCAGGGAAAGGGACCACTATGACAATGACAGAGGGAAGTG
>PVKC010023190.1:0-17374 GCA_004027635.1 Crocidura indochinensis
TTTCATTGCTTGGTGCCAAACATCTTTGGAGAAAAGCATGTGGACAGCCAGAGGGACTTTCCCCAGCAGTTCCCCAGCATCTCCTTATTCCTGAATGGATCCTATTGTGACTGAGCCTTTCGAAGGCAACTCAACTATCATGGGCTCTGTAACTAAGGGTCTAAGAATGAATCTGACCACACATGGCTGCCTCATCAGAGAGGACAAGAGGCTCTACAGGTAATAGAGTCACAGGTAACAGTAATAGGTAATAATAGACTCACAGCTGCTCTGTGAGTCTGCCACAGGTGAAGAGTTGGAAATAAATGGAGGAAACTAAATAGTAAAAGGATTTTTCAGGAATAAGGGGCATTTGACACAGGATAAAAGACAGAGCTCTAGTACTTGGTTAAAAGCTGCCTGCACTGGGGCCAGAACATTAACACAGATGGAGGGACGTTTGCTTTGCACACAGCTGACCCAGGTACAATCCTCAGCATCCCATATGGTCCTCTGAACATTGCCAGGAGCAACTCCTAAGCACTTTTGGTTGTGGTCCCCAAACAAACAAAAGACACAGACAAACAAAGTCTGGCTCTGCTGAAATCCTGTGCTGTACACACAAATTCACCCCATAAGGGCCCAACTTCGTGGCCTCTCCATGGTGGCTCACATCTCTGCCATCTCAAAAGCTTTGGAGCCAGCCCAGGCCCTCCTGTACTTCCAGATCCAGATGCCAGTCCAAGAATCTGAGCCACTGCCACATCTGCAAGTGGCCAACACCGACTCTAGAAATATCAGAAGAGAGGCCTGACCAACAAGCAGAAAACACACACGGACATAACTGGTTGCACTAGGGCCCTTCCAAGGGCCCCCAGGAACCTCTGCTGACACCATGTGAACTTATCAGCTCTGCTCCACAGATTCTCACATCTGTGTACTATGCAGCCACACAAATGGCCACAAGACACTCCACAATTTTTAATTGATTTCCAGGTAGTAATACACAAAGCAGTAAGTTATCTATACCAAGGGAAGGTTGGAAAACTGATGAGCAAATTGGAAAAAATTTTATATTTCTGGTGGAATATATTAAATGCTGAAAATAATTGTATTAGGAACAAATCTGTAAACCACCATGTTTATAAGTAAAGACATTCAATTAAAAAAACAACATAGGGGCCGGAGAGATAGCATGGAGGTAAAGCGTTTGCCTTGCATGCAGGTCAGTGGTTCGAAACCTGGCATCCCATATGGTCCCTGAGCCTGCCAGAAGCAATTTCTGAGCATAGAGCCAGGAGGAACCCCTGAGCGCTGCCGGATGTGACCCAAAAACTAAAACAAAACAAAACAAAAAACATAAATGTTGCCCTAATGTGCCCAGTAAAACACCAACTGATATAATATCCTCAGGAATCCTTTAAAAGACAGAGATTCCATACCTGCTCGTGGAAATATCCTCGAAAGGGTAGAGGATCTCGCCATTGTTGCAGATCTCACAGACAAAGCCCTTCTGGCTACACAGGCTGCAGCTGTAGACGTGTGAGGTGGCGAACTTGATGACCTTGCCCAAGAAAGGGGCCAGCTTTCCCTCTATGACCTGCGGGAAGAGAGGGGCATAGCTAAGCAGATTCACTGGGGGAAGGCATCTTGCCAACACAGGAGGCTGGAACTCCCTCTCGACACAACAGGAAAACCCCTCATTAGGATTTCTCTGATTTCTCAGCAATACTGAGAAAGAAGAAAGGAAATACATGGTAAAACATGGTATTGATGTTCTCCAGGATGTCTCTGGCTTTGGTCACTGGAAGTTGAAAACATGAAGATGCCAGAGTGTCTGTTTCTCTCTTTCCTTGAATTATGATATGAGAATATGGGACCAGCAAATGGGTAACCCTGCTCCCAAATCTTATAGTTTTGGAGTGATATAAAAGTGGGCCTGGGGCATTTCCAAAGCAGGTGGAACATAAATACAACCAATATTAAAGTAGCATTTTCCCCCTTGTAACTTCAATAATACCTTTTCTTTCCTGATGAGGGAACAGTATTATTTATTTTTTTCACTATCTGACCCAAGAATACATGGAAATGGGAAAAATGGGTTCTTTTGCTCGTTAAGTAGAATAATATAAAGAGTTTGCAGTTTTGGTAAGTTGAAGATAATATTAAGCTAAACACTTTTTTTGTTTGTTTATAACTCTTAAGGCTTAAAATATTGGGCCCAATGTAATAACTGGAATATCTCCTCCTTCAAAAAAATTCACTTTTAAAAACTTCTTTGGGAAAACCACTAGATTAGGGACTGAACTGATAGTATAGCAGGAAAGATGGTTCTCTTGCACATGGCTGACCCCCTGGGTTTGGTCTCCAGCACCCCATATGGACCCCCTGAACCTACTAGGAATGATTCCTGAGCACAAAGCCAGGAGTAAGTCTTGAACATACAAAAGTAAAAATGGGGGCTGGAGAGATAGCATGGAGGTAGGGCATTTGCCTCACATGCAGAACGGCAGTTTGAATTCTGCATCCCATATGGTCCCCCGAGTCTGCCAGGAGCGATTTTTTTTTTTTTTTGGTTTTTGGGTCACACCCAGTGACGCTCAGGGGTTACTCCTGGCTATGCGCTCAGAAGTCGCTCCTGGCCCGCACGGGGGACCATATGGGAACCGGGGGATCGAACTGTGGTCCGTCCTAGGCAAGGCAGCAGGCACCTTACCTCCTGCGCCACCTCCCAGCTCCCGCCAGGAGCGATTTTTGAGTGTAGAGCCAGGAGAAACCTCTGAGTGCTGCTGGGTGTGACCCTACCCCCACCACCCCAAAAAGTAAAAAATGGGCCAAAAATTTAGAAAAAAAAAAAAAGAAAAAGAAAAATCATTCAAAGGGGAGCATGACTTCCAGCAGGAGGAGGAGCTGTCTCTGAGGACCACAGCTCGCTTCTGCCAAGGCGAAAGTTCCAGCTCCCAGATGCTCCCAGGTGGCATAGGGACTCACACAGCGTTGCCTCCCATAGTGATCAGGGCTACAGGAATGTGCAGCGAGTGAGTTTAGAACCCACTGTCCATCAGACCCTTCCTCACTCACCCAAGACCCAGCTAATTACCTAACTAAACACCTCAATCGAATAACCTTTTTATTTTTAAATTTTTATTTCTTTGTTTGAACCCTGTGGTCCACACACTTGCTCCCAATACAATTGTTTCTGCCATTCTATGTTCCAACACCAATCCCATCCCCAGTGAAAAATTTCCTCCACCACTGAGCCTTATTCTTTATTTTTCTCCCATTCATAGATATGATGCTTTTTTGTTTTGTTTTTATGGATTTTTTTGTTTGTTTTTGAAGCCACACCCGACAGCACTCAGGGGTTACTCATGACTCTGCACTCAGAAATCACTCCTGGCAGGCACTGGGGGACCGACCATATGGGATGCCGGGATTTGAACCGCCATTTGACCTGGATCAGCTTCGTGCAAGGCAAATGCCCCACCGTTCTGGTTGCCAATACATGATGATTTTAATATAAGCAAACATAATTGAGAAATAGCTAAATACTTTAAGATAAATATGTAGGGAAATGATAATGCCACATTAAAATAACTGAGCAGAATATAGTCAGTCATATTGAAAGAAAATTCAAGGTAAGGAACATCAAGGTGAAGAAGAAGATTATGAGACCTTAATAAGGCGTTTTACAGACAACTAAAGATATAACCAATATTGGAGATTGACAGGTGGTTTTTAAATATCATGGAACCATCTCAGTAAGTCTTTTACTTTGAGTATAGTTGGGTGTTTTAGATTTAAAAGACAATTGAACTGATCACAAGGAGTGTGGGGAGGTAGAAAAGTAGGTGTCTTATGGAGTGAATGCCTATTTGATCACTGCTGTGACTTTTTTTTTTAGCAAAAAAGTATTAAGCGTTTTTTTCTGATGCAAAAAAGAATTAGGTAAATGTGATTAAACAGGTGTGGACAAGTGTATTGTAATAAACCTTCACAGGTTGGTTGTTCCTAGCCACCATCTCCTGGCGTCTCATTTTCCCCGTCTAAAAACTATGTGTGTCTTACGGTCTGGTGCATCTTATAGAGCGATAAATATGGTGTATTCTGTAGTGAATAAGCTCTTCCCTATATAGAACATGATTAGTTAGCTTGCTTTTATGAGGCCATTTCTCTTTCTCTGGTGTTTCACTTTTCCCCCTTAGCACTTATTTAAATGTGATTTAGGTTTCCAGGCTCAGATCTGTTCTGGATGCATCTGGGAAGCTGCGCGGGGCTGTGGGAAGAGCCTTTAGAGTGCACAAAGCTGTTTTCTCTGAGTGCACAGGTTGGTCTGACTTTCTCATGCTCCTGATTTCTCGCTCTTCCCATATGCTAGGTTCATGACTGTGTCCCAAAGACTGGAGTTACTGATTGTTAATTCTCTGGAAGAGTGAGAACTGTATTCTCGAAGTTTATTTAGAATTTACCAACATGACTTTAATGTTACAGAAAGGCTTACTGTATACTTAGTATTTTCCAGAGGTAACCATAGGCATCTTGAAATCTTGTCTTTGAACGCAACTACCAGCAACAGTGGGATCAGAATCCCACCATTCTGGCTTCTGGCTCAAAGGCTTCAGTACTACAAAGTAGTAATTTCATCACCCTGATGCCAAGGCTGGCGTCCCTGAGGGTTCTCTTCAAAGAGGATATCTGTCTTGTCTTGGAGAGTTACTTAAGAAAAAAAAATCATGTTCCCTGCCTCCCACCATCTCAGCCCAGCCCCAAGAAACACACTCTGATCATCATTTTCCCCTTCAAGGCCAGCCAGGGAGATGAAGATTAGGGCACTTTCCCATAAGTATCAGGAACACAAGAGCCTTGAAGAAGGTCAGGACCCAAAGGGTCTACAGGCTCCACTAGCAACGAAGACCTGAAAAAGACTGCTGGGAGGCCAATGGCCTATACATGCACAGTTGATAGGAAGAGATAGAAGTCTGGCTTTGATAACCCTATGCTGGAGTCACTGCCTTGTGTAACAGTCCTCAGCAGGGCCAGTCAGGTGTGTGTGGACTTGAGTTAGTTCGGGGTTGATATCACAGAGTGCTGGCTGGTATTGAATAAAGTCCTCAGGTTCAAACACTAGAACACTGGAGAGACGTGGGTCTGGAAGCAAAAGGAGGTTCTGGAGAATAATTCACACAAACACACACACACTCACATGCATGCACACACGGAGGTAGAAAAGCATTTTCAGGAGTTCCCCTACATTTGCCCTTAGTTGCTAAGAAGCAGCCAGCTCTGTGGAGGTCCAGAAACACAAGAGGCTGACTTCCTCCCAATCTGAGGAAAAATGACCACACCTGGAGGTGGGACAAGATGGTCTCAACACCAATCCAAGGTGCTACATGCAAAGGTTTTTTCAAGCCAATGAGTAACACGGCATATACTGAGTACGTAAGGTAGAAACATCAATTCCAGGAATCCCACAGACTGGGACCAAGTTACCTCACAAAAAAAATGATCATTTTGTTTTTTTACTTTTTGCCACACCAAGCGGTACTCAGGGGTTACTCTGGACTCTGTGCTCAGGAATCACTCCTGGTAGGATTGGGGAACCCTATGGAATGCCAGGGATCGACCAGCCACATGCAAGGTAAATGCTCTCTCCATTGTGCTATTGCTCCAGCCTAAATTTTATTCTTTATACTGGGAATAGAATGAGTTTGATTGATGAGCTGGGAAAGTCTTCAGAGGTAATCTTACAAATATTATACTGACCTAGCATTCAAGATGAGGCATTTCCATGTTACTTAACATCATGTGTCCTTTCAGAATATGTTATATCAAGTGGATGCCTTCTTCCGGGTTTGCTACTTTTTTTTTTTATTGTTTCTGTTGTTTGGGGGCCAGACACAGTCCCCCTCAAGGGTGCTTGGGGATTGTTCTTAGCAGAATTCAGGGGCTACCAGGACTGCAGCAGAGTTCTTGTGTGCTGATGTGTGCTCTGGGCACTCTCTTTGGTCACTGCGTTCCATATTTACTGCCTCTCTCCAAATTCCTTCTATGCATTTTTTTCATTCATTTTGAGAACTCAAGGAAACTCCAAGTATTACTTCCTCTGATGCCTTTAGTTGCCAGACACACAGGTTCTCTCTGACCTTTGTGTGTAGAGATAGTGTGTGGAGGCAGCCCAGGGAATCGGCCTGGGGGAGCTCCAGTCCAGGCCTCTCACAGATTTTCCCCCTTCTCCTCCTCTGGTCAAGATGGTCAGCACTGGAATCTGAGGCTGATGGCTTTCTTGCAGACTAAGACAACAGACTTTATTTGATTTGCTTTCTTGCAGACCAATCAAAAATGACAATTAAGTTAAGAAATAACCTACTGCTGCCTCGTCCAAACCACGGCTGCAGACACAGCTGTTCATCGCTCATGTGTGGCACCAGGAAATTGCAGTGTCATGTTCAAGGCCTGCAGCCAGTGGGGAGCTGTGGGATGGGGGTATAGGCGCAAGAATCTTTTCTGTCTGGGATCTTCATTCCAGAGACTCAGGCGCAGGATCCAGAATGTTCCAGGGAAAGGGATCAGACCAGTAGGAACTTGCATGGGAAAATAAACAGGGCGAGAAAAAGCGATATTTTCCCTTGAACTTCTTTAAACATTGGCTAGTCCTTCCCCTGGTTCGTGGAGTTACGTCCCTCTCACTGTCAGCGTTCCTCAGCGACTGTGTAGTACCCAGGATCCAGAGCACTGTGGGGAGCACTATGATGAAGAGCTGGCTTCCCTCCTGGCCCCTCCTCCAAAGTCTAACCAAAAACCCCTTTCAGGTCAGACAATGCTTCCAGCCACTCACGAGTGACAAGCTAGCCTGAGAGAGTCCGTTGAAGTCTGGGGCCCTAAAAGAGTGTTCGTGAATCTGGAAGACACGGAGTAGGGCTCTACTGAGTCCCCAAGCCCACAGTCTATTCTGAATCCTCCCTGAAGGCTACCTTTCACTCCTGCAAATCACCACTAGGGAATGCTAGAGCAGGAAAATGCATGGTCCTCTATGATTTTTAATTTTTAATATAGAAAATAAGAAGCAAATAGAAAACGAAGAAGTGAGGGGTTTCCTCTTGTAGCAAGTTTGTTAAAACCTCCGTTTCCTCCAATTAACCTTTGAGCTCTTTATCTGCCTTAATGCTGGGGTGTTTGTCTGTAAACAGAAAAGTGTCTCTCCTCTAATTAGCTGCCCCCTCCCCCTCTGCCCATTCCTGGGCTGCTCCAACAGGTCCGAGGTTTTGGCTAATCAAGCACTTAACTGAGGGCGGATTATGATGTCACCAATTAGCTCTTATCCTATCTTCTTCCAAAGGTGACAATTTCTATTTAGACTCTGGAAACACGGTGATAATTTAGTCTGGGCCCATGTAATTGGATAGATTTGGGCTGTGATTATCATCATTCCGATCAGATTACATTTTGCTTCCTGCTCGAAACTCCATTTTAGGAATTTAAATTAAAAAAAAAAAAAAGAACTTCAATGTTAATTTTCTTCTACTCTTTCCATGGCAAAGATAAATCTTAGATCACCTGTGTGTCTATGGAAAAAAAATCAATCCAGCAAGGTTCAGTCACTTAAGTGATTCTTCTTCACCATGTCATGCACCTCATGGACTGTGGCCTTAACAAGACACCGAGTCCTGGAACTTTGGCAAAAGTGGCGTAGCTATCAGAATCTCATGGTCTGGTGTGATATACATGTATGTGTGTTAAATACTTCTAATTACTCCTGGGGAAGACAGATGGACTCCAGTCATTTGAAGTTGAGACTGTTTCTGGAGCAGCTATCAGAAGTCTGCCACTCTGTGGAGTGACTGGCACGTCTACAATGAGAGTAGATAGAACACAATTGCTTTCACAGAAGACAGAGCTCCTCAGGGACTAGAATACAGAAGGCACCAGTCAGCCTTCCAAATTCAGCTCACTCCTCCCTTCCTTCCCCAGTGAAGTGAGGTGAGAAGGGTGGCTCACTCCCCGCCCAACCTCAACCCCTCATCACTCTGGGGAGACTCTTTCAGTAACCAACCACCCCTCTACTTCCAAGAAAGCAATTCCAAGCTTTGGTTCAGGCTGAGAATACTGAACTCACTGCATGTCTCATGACTCCTGATGGGACACAGGGTTTCTGAAACATTCAGTCCCTTTCCTAATGGGACATGAGGTATCTGGAACACTCAGTCCTAAAGACATAGATATGGTGTGCCCAGGTGTCTAGGTCGGCCCAGGTGATGCCCAGGGTTTCCATCAGTGCTGACACTACCATTGGCTTACAAAAAGACCGAGTGTACAGTTTGGTTAGACTTTGAGTAAAATGTCTTTTTCAAAATGGTCACACCTGCATGGTTTTTATTTTTATTTATTATTATTATTTAAAAAATTTTTGGAACTCAAGTTACTCCTGGCTCTGTGCTCAGAAATCACTCCTGGCATGCTTGAGAGAGCATATGAATCAAACCGAAGTCTGTCCTGGGTTGGCTTCGTGCAAGGCAAACACCCTACCACTGTGCTATTGCTCTGGCCTCTTGCATAATTTTTAAAATATGGAGTATGATGTCAAAAAAGGTGTCATACTGGTCAAACTACTGGGCAGTCTATAAAGTAAAGTGACACTAAACCCTGTGTCAGAAGTGGATTTAACATCAGTTTGAATCCTAGACTACTCACCCAAATTTGAGAAGCAGCTATCAAAAAGAGACTCAAAGTTACAAACAGTAGGTTCCTTGTAGGCTGTTCATGGGACCAATGGCTGAATCTCACTTCCAGAAAAGTGAATGGAGGTTGTGTAAGAGATCTCAGCAAGAAGACTGACAAGAGTCCAGACTCAAAGGGAGAGAAACAGACCCAGGCTACACTGCCTGTCATGTAAGGGAACGACTATTCATAAGTCTTGATACTAGAAGAGAAGAAAGGCAGAAAGGACTGTGCTCCAGGGCAGTAGGAAGAGGATGGAAGCAAAACAGGGGTGGGACCGGAGAGTGAGATGGGCAGGTAAGGCACTTGGTTTCTAGTTGGGACCCAGAGTCAAACCCCAGTACATCATGTGGTCCCCTGAGCCTTGCTAGAAGTGATCTTTGAGTGCAGAGCCAGGATAAGCTCTAAGCACCAGTAGGAGGGTGCTTAAAATAGGATGCTTCAAATGAAGTGGGGGAGAGAAGAGAGGGAAAAAAGGAAGAGAAAGGGGGAGAGAGAGAAGATGGGAGATGTGGAAAAGGGATGAGAGGAAGAGAGGGAGGGAGGAAGGGAGAAGAGTGGAAGAGAGAGAGAGAGATGGAGAGTAAGAGGGAGAGAGGAAAAGTGGGAGAGAGGGCTGGGTTGAATGTAATCTGAAACCGAAGGGAAAAATCTTAACTTCTCCCCCCTAGACTCACAAAGCCTGTGTGCCCATCACAACCTCTCCCTGACTCAGTTTCCTTATTGGCTAAATAGTGACCCTTCCAATTCATTTGGAACAAGATGTTCTCAGTTCGAAGAGTCCACAATTCTATGATAAACCAAGGGGGGAAAACATCAAAAGGAGCTTGTTGAATGCCCAGGAATGTAGAAAGGGAATTTCTGAAGAGACAGGTAAAAGATGAGTTTAACTAGGCTAATTAGAAGATACCCCAGGAAATGTTGAAAAGAAGCAAAATGATGTCGTTGAATCACCACCTTCCAGGAGTGCAACTAGATCTGTCCTTGACCAAGTCTACAGAGAAATCCTTCCCTCGTCAGCTCATTTAATTAGCTCGTGTTTTGGCTGAATGAAAAATAATAAGTGCTGGGCATTATTTTTACTTAAGAGCTTTTGTGGGTCCAGCAATGCTGGAGATGAAACGGGAAGCTGAAAGGAGTGACGGGCTAGAAGGTCGTGATCCAACGGATTGTAGGGTTTCTGCCCAGAGGAAGTGCAGATAGGTTCCTCCCCAGTTGCTGCCAGTGCCCTGAGGTCGCTGCTGCTCATTTTTAGTCTTTGCCTAAGGTTTATCAACCATCACACAGTGAACTGCCACCACTGCCCAGTTCCGAGTATGATTTCAAATACCCTGTTTTCTCCAGAATGTTATCAGTGGCATCTGTGCAAGAGTCCATGGGCTATCCACAGTATGGTTTCACACACATGAGGGTGATGCACCAACTTGGCAGGCACACTGAGGTCAAAGTGGTGTAGGGTCTCTGGTCAGCCTCAGCCATTGGGAGAAAAGTGCGGATGTTTCATAAGAGTGGAAATTCTAAAGAAATCTAAGACTCAGATGTGAAAAGAAATGCATGAATGTATTTTTGGGGGGAGAGGGGGTCACACCTGGCAGTGCTCAGGGGTTACTCCTGGCTCTGTGCTCAGAAATCGCTCTTGGCAGGCTTGGGGGACCATATGGGATTCTGGGATTCAAACCACCATCCTTCTACATGCAAGGCAAACCCTCTACCTCCATGCCATTTCTCTGGCTCCATGAATGCATTTTTTTAAGTGACCAAAAGATGGTACAGAAAACACCAGAACACTTCTCTGGGGTGAATATTTTATGGGTTTAGAAGCCAGAAAATAGTATTTCTCATTGAGAACTGCAGACTCTCAGTGGGATCTCCGGATATTCCCAGGGGCCACAGGTAAAAATCATGTATCTTGGGGCCAGAGAGATAGCATGGAGGTAAGGCGTTTGCCTTTCATGCAGAAGGTCATCGGTTCAAATCCCGGCATCCCATATGGTCCCACGTGCTTGCCAGGAGTGATTTCTGAGCATGGAGCCAGGAGTAACTTCTGAGCACTGCTGGGTGTGACCCAAAAATCAAAAAAAACAAAAAACAAAAAAAACATGTATTTTCTATGATAATCTCAGGAGAGTGGGGGCAAGTGGTAGTGGGGTGATGACAAGAAGAAAAAAAAAAACAAATAGCTTGAGAACATTGCCAAGAAAGATGGATAAACAAATATGTAAAATATACTTAATACAGGGGCCAGAGAGATACAGAGCAGTAGGGCATTTGCCTGGCATGTGGCCTACCTGGACAGACCCAGCATCCCATATGGTCCCCCGAGCCTGCCAGGAGTAACCCATGAACACAGATGGGTGTGGCCCCAAAATAAGTAAAAAAAAATAAAGCTACCATTTAATGAAATTTACTTTATATAATATTCCAGTATAAAGTTATAGGACCAAAGAAAAAGCATTGTTTTCCCTACGTATATGAAAACATAACTGTTTTTCTTATGTTTAAAAAGTACTTTCCCCAAAAAAGTACTTTCCAAATTCATAAGAAAAAGACCAAAATAATCGGTTATTAAACAGGCAGTTTCCAAAATTACCAAAGGTCATCTCAGAGATCTATCATCAGAAAAAATTTTTTTTTAGTTTTTAAATATGTTTAAAGAATAAGTGCAGCAAGGTAGCCGCCACACATGGTTTTAGAGTATTTTCAGTGTCATATGTGCTGATGGAATCATTACAAAAGCATAGAAAACTTTTATTTGGGGGTTGGAGGTGGCCATGCATTTCCTTGTTCCCAGAAAAACATTCTTCAAAACTGTTTATCACTGAGCCTTTGCTGTTGGTATCAGACTGGATGCTGGTCTCCAAGGAGACCCATTTCCCTAATCAGAATGTTGCCTGAAGTGATCTATCCTTTTTGGCTTCGGAAGGTAACATCGCTGGTTCAATTAGAACGATTTATGAGATAGGCCAAGAGTCAATAACCATATCTAATACCTGGCAATTTAAAGCCCCCTTTTTTTTTTGTTTTGACATCATTATCACTGAATTCTAGACATTTAACCTTATCTCTTTAAATGACTAACTGGGAGTTAGTAAGTAAGCAATATTGTATTTTCTGTGAATCTAGTTTCAATGTTTTACAGACCTTTCTAGGAGAGTACAGCTCTACTCTACAGGGTTTTCCCCTGCCCTGGGTTCTCCCCACAAACTCTAAAACTCACTCTTGTCACCATGTACATCTTCCTATTCTCTGAGATCCAGACGGTGCCTTTGAAAACCAACAGCTAAAGATGGTCGTTAAGTTATTCTCCAGCTATTCAAAGAGCCTATGTTCCAGGTCATCCTGCAGGGGAGAAATAGTCTTTAGGGAAACATTATTTTTTTTTATTTATTTCTTGGATTTTGGGCCATACCTGGTGATGCTCGAAGGTTACTCCTGGCTATTCACTCAGAAATTGCTCCTGGCTTGGGGGACCATATAGGACGCTGGGGGTGCTGGTGGGGGAATTGAATCCTAGTCTGTCCTAGGCTAGTACATGCAAGGCAGCTGCCTTACCGCTTGCGCCACTGCTCTGGCCCCTATTATTATTTTTTTTTTAAGCATTTCAGGGCTTACAGTTTTGAGTAAACACTCAGTGTGTGGATATTTCTGTCTTGGACTTAACTTGAAGATGGGCAGAAATAAGAACCCTGGTTTTACAACAGAACTCTCAAAGATAAGATTAGGTTCAAAGAGAAAGCTTTCGGACGTCCACCCGGGATAGGTAAAAGAGTCGGGAAATCTCACTGGAAAAGTGTCCCAAGAAAGGAATCCAGTGCATAGCCAACCAGAGTTAAGCAGAGCCAACTTGAGGAGGTCAGTGTACCCCGTTTCCCCCATCAGCATCCATACCCTCATCCCCTTTTCAGCTTCTGCACCCCGGCCACAGAACAGAGGTAACTGACTTACAGCTGGTACAGCAGCAAATGTGTGAGCAGGATTTCAGCTTTTCAGGGAGCTTTTCCATGACAAAAAAGATTTGATGACTTCCTCAAATTCTTTTTCTTCCTTTTCCTCTTTTATTTTTATGGCTATTTTTTTTTAAATTTTGGGGCCACACCTGGTGGTGTTCAGGGGTTACTCCTGGCCTTGTGCTCAGAAATTACTCTTGGCAGGCTCAGAGGACCATAATTGATGACAAGGCAAATACCCTACCCACTGTGTGATTGTTCCAGGCCCTCTTTTTCCTCTTTTGAAATTTATTATTATTTTATCATTATTTTGGTTTGGGCACTATTTCCAGGGATGCTTAAGGGTTACTCTTGGCTCTGAGCTCAGGAATCTCTCCTGGTGGGGGCCATATGGGATACTGGGCATTGTATTATACCTTCAGCCTTTTTTTTCTACTTTATTTCTTTCTTAAATTAAAATTAGAGAAGGATCTACTATGAAAGTGACATACATGGCACCTTCATTGACAATAGTGCAAACCACAATGAAGAAGAAGAAGGAGAAAGAGAAGGAGGAGGAGGAGAAGAAATAGAAGATGAAGAAGAAGAAAAAAGGAGGAGAAGAAATAGAAGATGAAGATGAAGAAGAAGAAGAAGAAGAAGAAGAAGAAGAAGAAGAAGAAGAAGAAGGAGGAGGAGGAGGAGGAGGAGAAGGAGAAGGAGGAGGAGAAATAGAACAAGAAGAAGATGAAGAAGAAGAAAAAGGAGAAGGAGGAGGAGAAAAATAGAAGAAGATGCAAAAGAAGAAGAAGAAGAAGGAAGGAGGAGGAGGAGGAGGAGGTGGAGGAGGAGGAGGCGGTGGCACCAGGAAAGGTGAGAGGGAAACTGTTGACATTGGTGGCAGGAAATACACACTGGTGATAATTTTTGTACATTGTATGACTGCAACTCAATTATGAACAACTTTATCTGTGGAAAAACTGTAGTATGAGTAACCTTGTAACCATGGTGTTTAAATTAAAAAAAAAAGAGAGAGAGAGCTCAGTTAATGGACATACTAAGTAACCACAGAAGAGTGGGAGGTTTTATTGGTCACCTTGTTATTGGGTGTTTGCAACTGAAAAAACTACCAATGGAAGGTTGGCGGAGAACTTGCTGGAATTTGAAACCATGTATGTGTGTACTCTTATCTACCTACTTTCTGAGCCTCCAGCCCAGCTACTCCACCCCATTCTCAAGGTCGTCACTCGCATGGTCTTATTAAAATACAGATGTAACCAAACAGGAAAAATAATGACATCAGTGACCACTGCCACCACGCCTCTAGCATGACTGACTACCTAATGTGTGCCAGGAATATAGGCCATCTTTTAAAATCATTATCTCTTTTAAGATAATATAAGCTGAGCATGGGCCAGGCACCAGAGCACTCAGTAAATATTATTATTTTACCCCTGAGTCCTAAAAGGTCACTAATTCTACCAGGAACGATTTCTGGGTGATAAGACTAAGGCTTGAGTGACTTTGGTTCAAGGTTCCCAGCGTAGACATTGAGAGTAAACACCAAGTTTAGTGCCTTCCTTGCTCAAGCTGGCATTTCTTTAGAGGAGACCTTCAAAACCTCCTTAGCACCCCAAGAATAAAGTCTTTGCTCCTTCAGTACCTTCCCAGGGCTTCCCAGAAGCCAGGCCATATTCCTCTTCATCTGTATCTTCCAGGCTGTCCTGGCTTGATAGCCTGTCTGTTCATGAGTCTCTCAGAAGATTCTACACTTTATGACCATCCCTTATGCTATCAGAATGGATGTGTTCTGGATAGTTCTTCTATTTATTTCTGCTTCTTATGGCAACTGCCCAATAACTAGTGTCTTACTCAGATTAAGCAACCTGCTCTAAGTGAGAGAATAGAGATGTTTGCCTCCAAATGCACCTGCAATTTCAGCTGCCTTTGGCCCCTGGTCCTCCCTCTTTTCCCATCTCAAGTTGTCACATTCCCATTCTGAGTTATTCACAATAGATTCCAGTCACTAATGTGCCTTCTCTTGTCTGCTACCTGTCCCAGGTGAAAGAGACATGGCCCCTTGCTCTATTGCCAGGGAGGCCTTTCCAACTGCATTTTGCAACAACACAGCTGGGCTGAAATAGTTCTGAAATATTCCTCTTGTGAGCCACAGAAACAAAACTTTGACATTCAACTTGGTTAAAACCAAGTGGCATCTATTATGCTGAGAGAAAAAACTTAGCGGGAGAGAGAGACACACAGAATAGTCTCACTTATCTATGGGTTTTAAGAAAAATAAAAGATATTATTGTAATAATGCCCAGAGATGAGGGCCAGGGCTGGCTTTCTCGATATAAAGCTCACCTCAAGGAGGGATGATTGCAACAACTACCATGACAATGTTAATGAGTGAGAGAAGTAGAATGCCTGTGTTGAATACAGGCAGGGGGTTTGGGTAGAGGGATATGGGGTGAATTGGTAGTGGGAATGTTACACTGGTGAAGGGGAGTGTTCTTTTTGTGATCAAAACCCAACCACAGTCATGTTTGTAATCACAGTGTTTAAAGAAAAAAAAATTAAAGAAAAAAAAAAAACCAAGTGGCAATGCTTTGGCCAGATCCGGTGATGGTCTTTTGGTGGGATCAGAGATCACACAGGGCAGCTGCTGCTAGTTAAACCCCATGAGCTCCTAAAAAAGATGTGCAGAGGCTGTGAGTCACGGACTCCCAGGACAGGCATGATTCCTGAAGGTGAGGATGAGGGAGGATTCCTGAGGGCAGCCAGGAAGGCAATCAGGGTCATTTCTGAGCAGACTTTTACCATCTTACCATGGAAACACCTAAAATTCTTGTTGTTTATGTGGAATAAAAAAGAAGTACTGAAGCATTTGAACATTTGGTCCATGGTTAGTTCTTTCTATATCTCATGTGTAACCTGTAAGTCATCCAACTCCATAGGGAGAGATGAGCACTGGCTCCTGACAAGGGCTGGAGGTGTTTGGCTCTAAGCACTCAATTAAACTTCTATTTAAGATGAGGAAACATGTCATTGAGCTTCTCTGCCATTATTCACACATAAATTAATACTACCTACATGCTTCCTTTCAAGCACCAACTATAAAATATTCATGGCTAAGAGAAAGTGTGATGACCCAATGCACAAGATCGCAATTATTAGAACAACTTAAGAAGAAAGTTGGGTTGACAAGGTGATTCTCAAGTTAGTCTCAGAGCATACAAACGGACAAGCCTGAATAGAGCAATTTTGTAAAATGAGAATTATGAGAATGTCTCTGTGCCAGGAGATGTCAAAATATGTCATAGAATTCAAATAACTAGTCCTGGCATTGAAATCACTTACCACGGCATTGGGAGCAACTGTTCAGAAACATACCCCAGGACACACACAGAATAAGACTGTGATGAATATGGATCCCAAAGTCAGCACAGAAAGGATGGATTATTGAAAACAGCTGCAATGATTTCTTCCCCACCGAGGGGAGAACCCAGGCAATCTTCATTGTATACCATGAAGGCAAATAAATCCCAGAAATCTATTCAATGTATGAAAATCAATAATCTAAGGTACACAAAATGCAAATGACTTTATCTGCGCCTGGGATCAGGCTCTATTTAAAGTCACTTTAAAAAAAAATTACACAAAGGGAAAATGAGCAGATCTGAATACTGTGAAAACTTAACCCCCCCCCCCCCCGCCCCAAATCATACGTGAAACCCAAGGCAAACAACCAAGTAGGAGTAAGAAAAAAGTCACACCTCTAATGGGTTAGACTGTCAAGCATTTCTAAGGAACTTGCAGAAACTGGAAAACTGCCTGGTAGCAAATGAGAAAAAGATGTCATCGGAGATTCACTCAAAACCAGAAGTCATTATCAGCTTAGTGAACAGTTTAACTTTATTTCTAGCTTCCAGAGCTATGAGATATAGCTTTCTCCTATTTGGGAAAAATGTTTAGTTTCATAAATAATAAAATAGAATTAAAATAATAAATATTAAGTTAAAAACAAAAACCACAAGGCCAGGAAGGGAGTGCAGGGGTTAGTGCCTATTGGTGGATTGACCTCCTGTGATGCCACCAGCACCCCTTTCCCAAAACCCAGCCTGGTCTAGCTCTGAAGGACCTCATACTGGTGAGTTTGGTCTCAGTGTTCCTGAGCACAAGTGAGGTGGCCCTTGTGGTATCCAGCACAACCAGGACTGGCCAGTACCACATCCTCCAGCCCTTGTTATCAACCACCATGCTCAGTTTCAGAGTACAAAAGGGAGTAACCTTGGATCCCTAAACACCACTGTGAGGCTAGCAAAGACTGTGAAAAACAGTAACTTTCTAACTTTCTTTCATTTCTTTCTTCTTTCTTTCTCTCTTGTGCTTTTCCTTCCTTCCTTCCTTCCTTCCTTCCTTCCTTCTTTCCTTCCTTCCTTCCTTCCTTCTTTTTCTTCTTTTTTATTTTTTGTTTTGGGGGTCACACCCAGCAGCACTCAGGGGTTACTCCTGGCTCTGCACTCAGAAATCACTCCTGCCAGGCACTGGGGGCCATATAGAATGCCGGAATTTGAACCACTGTCTTTCCTAGATCGGCTGCATGCAAGGCAAATGCCCTTCTGCTGTGCTATCTCTCCAGCTTTCTCCCTCCCTCCTTCCCTCCCTCCCCTCTTCTTCTTCCCTCCCTCCCCCTCCCTCCTTTCGTTCCTACCTTCCCTCCTTCCTTCCTTCCTTCCTTCCCTCCTCCCTCC
>PVKC010023191.1:0-17373 GCA_004027635.1 Crocidura indochinensis
ACACATGTGGTGGATAGGGTCTGAATAAAGCTGTTACTTCCTGAAGCTTGCCTGTTAGTGAGATTTCTACCCGTCACTTTCCTGGACCCCAGACCCATCGATTAATGGAGGATGGAGCCACGTGGCCTGGGAGAGCAGACAGAGGCCTCCATCTCCATCCATCTTCATCCAGCATCATCTTTATTTATTTAATACAACACACACACATACCTCACACATGTCAAACTCATGATACACATATTCACATCAAACTCACACATACCAGCATACACACACCTGACTTACACATATGCCAAACTCACACATACCCAGCACACACATGCACTCATAATAAACCAATTTCACCCATACACACACTCCATATGCTAACAGATATATACACACAACATTCATACAGCACAGGTAGACTCAATATAAACTGCACTAACCACACAAACCACACAATTCCAGTTCACAGTACACATACATTATACACACCACACAAACCATCAGTCACATGCTAGAATCCAGGCTCTCACATACACATGTACAACACAGACATGACCCAACATGACAAGCTCACGTATACATGGCAACACAATCACAGTCATGCACAGCACACATATATACATATGCCACATACCGGATTAACACGTAAGAACATTTCCCTACATGCACACAACGTAGGTCATAGCATGCATGCACATGTATGACATTTGTACATGTAGACTAAAATGCACAGACAGGCCACACACCAGACTTCTACACAGCATACAAATATGCGCACCCTCCATGGCAGAATCACATACACAAGCATAGCATGTGCACAACACCCCTACATACCATATACACCAGGATCACTTATATGCAAACATCATATACCACACATCAGATTTATGTCTGCACACTAGCCTCACATATACTCCACACACACAGGCATGCATTTTCCCTCTCACATGTTCACACACATTCACTTACTCACTTCCTGCTGTTCTGGTCCTTTGTCCGGAGACCTCCACCTCAGGAAGTGCCCCCCTATGAAGGGAGCTCCTCCTACTCTCCCCCACATATGAGAATTTCCTGCTCATGCTTCCGCCAGTCCCACTCCCCACTGCCCAGGTGGGAGAGCACCGCAGGGCTCTAACCTCCCATACTCAACCTCCATCTGGTTGCCAGGTGTGTTATACTAGACAGGGGAAAAAAGCTTCATTAAAGTGGGGTCCCAACACTGCTGGAGGGGCACAAGCTCTGAGAACTAAGCACACCTGCATGGGGGAACTTTCAATACCCCCAAACTTTGTAGATGTATCCGTGCCCTAAAGAACCTCTGAAGTCCCTCTTAGCTGGGGCCCAGGCTCCAGGTAGAGGGAGGACATGGGTTTGGAAATCCCCTTGCCAGTCACTGAGCTACTGGAGAAAAGCTGGGTGTTCTGGGTAAGTTTAAAAGTCCAGCCATGTTTGCAGCCAGGAGCCCCTGATTAGTGCAGGTTTGTAGGGCAGCAGAAAAGGAAATCAGGGTTTGGGGAAAAGGGCTACTGAGATCAGAATCTTGGGGTCAGACAGAAACTGGAGGCAGTTAATATGAGATGGGGCATGAGGAACCCCAGGGTTTCTGGGTGCACTGAGCTGACTGTGCTTCCCAGGATGTTTGTCTCTGAGAGTCCCCAGTTCCATGAATGGCACCATCGGGGGTCCCTGAGCGTGCAGTGTTCATACAAGAAGAAAGATGCAGGAAAGGAGACATATTGATGCAGGTACCCATGTGTGACAAGGGGCAGCAGGATTGCAAGCACCTCAGCAACAGATCAAGGAGTGACAAGTGGCCACGTGATAATCAGGGATGACCCAGGAAACCTCACCTTCACCATGACCTTGAAGCACCTCAGAGCAGCTGACGCCAGAATATATGCATGTGGGATCTCTTGGTCCTTGTTGAAAATTGACAGAAAAGCCTGGTTTGAGGTGACCGTGTTCCCAGGTGAGGAGTCTCAGGGAGGAGGGGCAGAGTCAGGAATAGCTGTGACACTGAGCAAATGAAGGGATAGAGGAATGAGGGGGTCACATTGTAAATGATAGTCAGCCCCTGGGAATCTCCCTGTGGGCTTCTCAACTCTCCTGCAGCCGGTGTTGCTCTCATGTGTGCACAGACCCTCATTCCTCCTTTGGTTGAGGGTTCTCTCCAAGTGGGGTACCCGCAGGTGTTCTGTACCTCCTGTTTAAAAACAGAAATAGGAAGCCTAGAAGAGCTCGGGGGACATATACAGTCCTTGTGAGTACAAGTGCTCTAAAACCCCTGTTCCCCAGTGACCCGGGAATTCTGAGCACCATCAGGACTTAACTTGGGGTTTATAGGCCCTGATAGAGGTCGGATACTGCTGAGTGCGACCCCTGTAAGACAGTCAATGTCACAGCCACAAACCCAGTCTCAGAGGGGCTTAAATCTAATGACACTTTGGGTCTAGCAAAGGTCTCCTGGACTTTCAGGGCAGCCCCCTCTGGGATTCATCTGGTGGGGATCTCCTCAGATCTTTTGTTTATTGGGGTGTTATTGGGCTACTCAGGGTTGTTCAGGGACTACTTAGTTCCCTGTGCTCATCGATCATTCCTGGAGGGACTTGGGGGACCTGGTATCACTCATTTCAGGGATCACTCCTCTCGAGGCAGCCATAGGGGGGTCTAGGGATCCAGAACATCAACCCAGAGGACCTTGTATGAAAGCTACACATGTATGAGTCATGAGTGTATGGTCAGTTTGACATGTGTTAACCTCTTAATCTTACTGGAAGCCCCCCAGACCACCTCTGCCAGCCCAGAAACCTCTTAGGAACCAGCAGTGTTCACCTGGCCCAAGACTACCCAGAAGGATCCCCCAAATCTGTTCCCTAGTGCTCACTCAGAGGCTAGTAGCGGAGGGTGAGTCTCCACTTATCTGGGTTCATTGTGGGCCAGTTGCAAATTCATTATGTGGGTCCCGAGGAAGATAGAAGGGAGGTCTATGCACACAGCTGAGGACCAGTCCAGTTCTGCAAGAGCAATAAATAAAAGCCAAAACCAAACACAAGATTCGAGAGGCTGGAGCTGTAGAGGAAGTGGGTGACAACGGACATGGGTGGGGACAGCGCTGAGAGGCCACTAATCTCACGGACAGAGACTCTGGGTGGCACTACAAGAATCTACTATCAGGAAGCTGCAGAAACGGGATTCTGTGAAAGAAGAGAAATCATGAGGTTCTGCAAAACAAACTCACAGAACCCACCCCCAGATCCTGGTAGCATGTAGGGGACCTTGCATTGTGTCCCCAAATCCTGCCAGGGCTTGAAGGAGGTCACCACTGATTTGTATGGGCTGAAATTTGGGGGGGGGGCAGCAGATTCTGGCTTACTCTGGAGATAAAAGTCCTCTTCATTGTGCACAGACACTGCAGGCCCTGAGGCAGGAGTGATAACACAGTGGAAAGGGCATTTGCTTTACATGCAGCTGACCCAGGTTCAACCCCCAGCATTCCATAGGGTCCCCCAAGCACTTCCAGGAATGATTCCTAAAAGCAGACCCAGGAGTAAACCCTGAGCATCATGGCCTTCTCAAAGAAGAAAGGACATGGGAGCTGGTGTGATAGCATAGCTGTCCTTACATGCAGCTGACCAAGAACAGACCTGAATTGGATCCCCGGCATCCTCTATGGTCCCCCAAGCCTGCCTGGAGCAATTTCTGAACTTAGAGCCAGGAGCATCCCCTGAGCGCTGCTGGGTGTGGCCAAAGAAAGAAAAGGAAGGATCTGGGTGAGCCCTACCCTCCAGTTGGGTTACCCTAAATGGTTTGAACTGAAGTAGGTGTCTCTTCTGAAGCATGCTTGGTCCCCCAACTCGGTTAAAATGACCATGACCTTATGAGCCTATCTCAAAGCTATCAGCAGGCAAGGACAAGGGTGTGTCTTGGACCAACCATTCTTTTAAGTGTAGACTGCTGTCCCCATGACTGTGTGTGGTTTCAGGGTCAGAGGGGACAGTGGGGAACATCAAGGCTCTCCAAGGACTGACCTCACCACCACTGTTTCCCCCTCAGGTCCTTATTCAGAAGCATCCACTTCAGGCTCCTGGTCTTTCTGAAGTTGCCCATGCTGCTGGGTATGATGGGGACTGTCCTCTGGGCGAACTGACCCACCTAACACCCCTGTTGATGGCCATCCTGCTGCCTGTGAGGACTCGATGGATAAGCCCGACCAAGTGCCCCCAGAATCCATCATAAACGTGGAACTTGTTAGTGCTCACCCCTCAGAAGGAAGCTGCAGAGGGCCAGAGTTGGTCCCAGCCTGTACTGTGCCCTGAAATCATGAATAAATGCACTCAGCTCCCCTCTGAAGGGGGGGGGGCTACTTTTGCCTCCATATCATACTACCTTGGTGTGTCACAGCATACATTCAGGTACAAAGTGTGCATTTCAGATTACATCCACATGTTCAGAGGATCATATATAATACATATGTGCTGAGTGTGAGGTTTCTATACACATGCATGCAGAGAATCAGATTAAACTGACATATAATGACATGGTATTTACATACATGCAGACAGTGTTGCCTCATGCAAACGAGATCATATTTGTATATCATGTTATATATATGTTATCTATAGTGTTGGACATACTTGAGTGTAGAGTGTCAAATTTTACTTGCCATTCAATGTCATGTTATACATATATCCTTTGTGTCATGATGATGTAAATGTATGCACATGGTATCATGTATGTGCGTGTGAGCAAAGTGTTAGATTATATGTATTAGGCATCATCATGTCCTGAATATGTCATGCAGTGTCATATTATATGCGTGCTTATAGTATCAGATTATATAAGCACACATTGCAGTGTCATGTCACACACATGGGCTTTGTGCCTGTCAGTACATATGTACATGTATGCAGGGTATCAGATTATTCAGGCATGTGTGCAAATGGTATTGGATCATACATATACATGTGAGTACAGTGTCAGAATATACAGACATACATACAGTGTCATATTATACTTCCATGTTTATAGTGTGCCACACTGCATTCATTTGCTAATGCTTATATGTGTATAGACATTATATATATAATATATATACAGGTTGGGGCCAGATGATAGCACAGCATGGCAAGCATTTGCCTTGAATGCAGCTGACTTGGGTTCAGTCGCCAGCATCCCATATGGTCCCCAGAGCCTGACAGTGTTTCCAGAGCACAGAGCCAGGAGTAACCCCTGAGCACTGCAGAGTGTGAACCAAAAAAAAAAAAAATAAAGGATATCCATGTGTACACTGTGTCATATTAAACACCATTGTAATGTGTTTTATTAGAGCATATCATTTTCTCCCTAAAGCTATCTGCCATGGGACTGAGAAACAGAAAGAGGGGCTGGAACTACAGCACAGCAGTAGGACATTTGCCTTACACATGGTTAACCCAGAATAGTCTAAGTTCTATCCCCAGCATCCCATATGATCGATCCCCTAAGCCAGGAGTGATTTCTGAACTAATAGCCAAGAGTAACCTCTGAGTGTCACCAGATGGGACCCAAAAACAAAAAGAAAGGCACCTTCCTTAAGTGTAGCTGTCTTTTTTTTTTTTTTTCAGTTTTTGGGTCACACCCAGCAGTGCTCAGGGGTTACTCCTGGCTCCATGCTCAGAAATTGCTCCTGGCAGGCACGGGGGACCATATGGGGCACCGGGATTCAAACCGATGACCTTTTGCATGAAAGGCAAATGCCTTATCTCCATGCTATCTCCCGGGCCCCAAGTGTAGCTGTCTTAATTGAGATCTCAGTTCTATCGCTGGTCCTGTTCTGGTCTTCTAAGCACTGCCAGAGGTCAGTACTAAGCACAGAGCCCAGATTAGGCCCTGAGAACCATCGGATGTGACCCCCTTAAAAAGGCAGAACACAAATATCTTCCCAAGCCACAGAGAAGACATAGCTGGGACCTGCATGACCTGCATGCATGGGATCGATGCAGAATCCAGTCCTTGGCACCGCACAGCCTTCCAGCACTTCTGCTGATCCTCTCAGCCCTAGCACTATTGAGGCCCCACCTGAAGCATCCTCAGGAACCCCTGATCACTGCTTTTGGGCCCCATTTTATTCACACATTTGTTCAATGTACTTATGAGTATCAACTCATTAATATGGGAGGGTAGACTAAAAACAGTCTCAAACAAAAACGACCTTGCATTATTTGTGCAAACAAAACCGATTATAAATGACCTACTCAGAGAGGAATTACACAATTCAACCCCCCCCCATTGTAACAACAATCACCCTACACAACACAACTGCACAACAGCCCTCTCTGTCAATAATCTCCCTAAATGTTAATGGACTAAACTCTCCCATTAAAAGACACATAGTAGAGAACTGGATTAGAAAACATAAACCAGACTTCTGTTGAATGCAAGAAAAACACCTACAAGTACCCCTCAGACTCTCTATCAAGTATGTTCCCCAAAGACACTATGCTTAGACATGTCCCCCTCTACCACTCTCCTCAGATATGACTCTTTCAGACATTATCCTCAGGCATGTTCCTCAGACACTCCTCATACATGTCCTGACTCTTTTAAGACATGAATCCCCTTAGTTTTCCTCCTCAGACATGACCTTCTTAGTAACTCTCCTCAGACGTATTCCACCTCAGACACTATCCTCAACATGTCCCCTGAGACATTCCTCAGTCATGGTCCCTATGACACTCTCCTCAGATATGTTGCCTCGGACCTTCTCCTCAACATGTCCTCCTCGCTCACTTCAAATATGTATCTCTTAGACACTCTCCTCAGAAAATCACTCTTAGACATTCTATAGATACATCAAGCTCAGATATTCTCTGCTGATATAATGCCATCTGAACTCTCCTCAGAAATGAGTCCCTCAGACATGCACATATATGATCCCTTCAGAAACTCTTCTCCAATACATCTCTCAGACACTCTCCTCAGACATGATCCACTCACTCTCCTCAAAAAATGTCCCCAGGCACTCTCTGCAATATGTCCTCTGAAGACATTTTCCTCATATACACCACTCAGAAAATCTCCTCAAAAACATTCACTTCAGACACTTCCTCAGACATATCCCCCTCAGAGACAATTTCCTAAGACATGTCCCCTTTGACACTCTTCTTAGTGTCATTCTCTAGTGCTCTGCTCAGACACTCTCATACATTTTATCTTCAGAAACTTTCTAGTTATGGCTCCCCTTAGATAGTCTCCTCAGATATATTCCTTTTACATTGATTCCACTTAGATATGTCCCCTTCAAAACTATCCTCTGACAACCTCCGTCAGACCCTATCCTTAAACATGTCCCCATCAGACACATCTTTCTCAGACACCTCCCCCTCAAGCACTCTACCAACACCCACAGCAGACCTTATTACATGTGCTTGACATCCATCCAGCACACATATCCCCTTGATTATTTCCCCACTTTGCCTCACCAGGCCTGGCCACCTTGAAAGATGACACCCGGCTATTAACCAAAAACAAGGTGTTACCCAACTGTATCTTTCCTTAAATCTCTTCCTTTGAATGCAGTAGCCTACCTGGATAGGCATTTTTGTCTCTTTCTCTTGGCCTTCCCCATTTTGGTGAATTGGTATTGGTTTAATAAAGGAAGGTCAGCTCTTGGCTTGGCACAGATATACCATGAGGCAAAAAAGCAGACTGACCTCATGACTTTCCTGACTGGTTTTATTTGTTAATCCTTTTAGGCTACCATACTTGCTATAGACCCATCATCCTGGAAAAGAAATAAGCATGTAAGGTGATCTCACAACTTGTGGGATTTATTTTATACCACCCCATACCCTTATCTTGAGATTCTTCATGCTAGGCCTAAGCCTTCCCACTTGGATTGTGGAGACGTTAGCAGGCACTATGAGTGGGAGGAACTTCAGGGTAAGAGGGCAATGAGAATGCCCATGATTTTAATATACTTAAAAGGATTATTATCAATGTATCTTTATGGGGTGATATGCCCCCTGTAATGACCATTGAACTGGGACAAGCTCCCTGAATTGGCACAATCCACCCTGTAATGGACAACTGCCTAATTATAAAAGGGTACAGCCTGACAGCTAGGGGGACATGTTATAACCAGAAAAGAGCCTGCTCTGCTGATCAGGGACCAGAGGTCCAGGCCTCACCCCTGGCAGGGCTTGGCATGATAGACAGCATCAGAAAGATGCAACTTGCTCCACAGTTCTCAGTCCTTCTCTCTCTAAAACCTCAGATCAACAGGTCTTGGAGATTGGCCTTGTTTCAGTTCCTGTTTCAGTTTAAGTTTCAATTAAGAAGTCATCTATTAATAGAGCCCCAGCCTCCAAAACTAAGATCTGGAGAGAAGCAGTTCTGAAAATAAATGTCATCGCAGAAAATACTCCACACAGTTGAAGAGTGCAAGAATGGGCTTAGGAATTCCAACAGTCAAGCCAGGAATCCCACCACACAAGTTTCTGCTCCTAAGGAAGAGAGCAGCTTAGTGGAGAAAGATCGAAGAATGAGCTCTTTCCTTCCTCAAACCCAGACTGTTATTAGCAAGAACCAGGCTACACACTGGGGGGTGGTGGGGAGGAAGAATACCAAGTAAGGGGAATCCAGTATTGCCATCAACAGATCACACCCTTGGGTGAATTATGAATACTAATTAGGGTAGGATCAGTAACATAACAGTTTCTAAGATACATCTCCTCTCGAACATGTCCCCCTCAAATACTCTCTTCAGACAAAATCTCTTCAAACACTCTCCTCAGACATGTTCTCTTCAGAACTCTCTTTAGATATTTCCCCTTCATACACATCCCCCTCAATCATGTCTATTTCATTCACTTCAAGTCTCTCATATACTTCAAGTCTCTCATATCTCACACCAACACAACTCGCATCCTCCACCAACACCCACATCAGACCTTGATTCATATTTACCTTCCATTTGTACAGGATAAGAGCCAGCTATGTCTGACACGCCAGGATCTGGGATCATGGCCTATCTGGGGATTCTTGCTAATGGCCAAAAGCAGCATGGAAATATATGTCCCCATGAACCCCAACCATGATTGTGTGAATCTTTGGTTTTATAACCAACCACATCCAAACTCTCTATGTACTGGGAGGATTGAGGCAGAGGATTCAGTGGCCTGAATTTGCCTGAAGAACCTGTGAATTCCACACCATTGGCCCCTCACTTCTGTTTCTGCCAGGAGTCTCAGGAACTAATTCCCTGACTGTCGGGCTCCAGGTCTCACGGTCTTTGACAGATTTTTCTTCCCACTTCCTAGGGAGCTCCTTTATCCTGAAGACTAGTCTTCCTCACTGTCACCCTTGGGCACACCTCTTCCTCTTTTGGGGAGGGGTTTCTGTGTCCCTGAATGGGACCTCATACTCTGTGATTACTGGACCCAGACTACTGGACTCAGATGGTTCTTGCTCAACACTTTTCCAGGTACCCCAATGGACAGTCCTGTCAGTGTCCAGGGGAGATGGACACTTCCCTATGGCCAGGCCAGATTTCAGGGTCACTAGGTCAGGCCTAGTCAGTGTGACAAGGGTGGTCTTGGAGTATCTCTAAGATAGATCCTGGGAAATGAGGCTGGAATAGAGCTAGGCCCTGGGTGGGGCTTGATTCAGCAGTCATAGAGCTTGTGTTTAGAATGTTCTTTTGGCCTGTTCTATTTATACACAGAACTGACCAGTTGCATGGAGACGACCCTGGCTTCCAGGAACTTCTAGTATGTTCAGCGTGGCAGGGAGCCCAGAAGATTGGGGAGCAGGTGAAGTACTTGGGGATACCCTTGATTGTCCTTGGATGAGGATACCCCTGAGAGCAAAGATCCTGCCACCTGACCCATCATCCAGTCTTGATCTCTGTTGAAGGCCTAAGTCTTCCTTGTACACTGAATTGGGTGAAGGTTTTAGAACCCCAAGCCTTGACCTCATCCCTCCTACTGTCCATTTCCCCACCGTTCTTAGTGGCCTTTGCCTGAAAGTCCTTACAGGTCTCCAGGGGGTCCAGCTGATGGTGTTTTCTGTGTAACTGAAAACTAGATCCCACAGTGGCCAGAAAGATTTTGGCAGGATGTTGTCCTGAGAACTGCACAAGTTCAAAAGTCTCCCCAAAACACTGTTTCCCATGGTCTGTGGAAAGGACAGAGTGAATGAGGAGTGCAGGAGAGCAAGGATAATAGTGAGGGATGAGGGGGGCAGAGACAAGGTATGCAGTGTGGGAGAGCAAAGAAAGGGTGAGAGGAGTGGTGGAACAGAGAGTGGGTGAGGAGTCAGGGAAGTAGAGAGAATGGGTGAAGGATGTTAGGCTGCAGAGGGAGAGTGTGGGTAAAGAGTGCATGCTACATTAGTTTCATTGGAAACAAAGTCAAGCACATATGCAGATTCACATACAAACACACAGACACCTGCACACACAGCTACAGTTGACTTATCCACCTGTACACACACTTGCACACAGACCCTGGCTCAAACACACTCACACTCATGCTGGCACAACGCAGTGCTAGAGGACATGACAACGCTTGGAACAGCCATCAAATCCTGATGTTCATAGGTGCAGACCAGAGGCTAAGGATCCTAGCAGTAGCAGGGGTTGTTGTACTGGGGACCCTGGAAATGAACGTATCTGCATACACAGGACTGAGAGCCAGGCCCCTAGCTTTTGCACAATTGACACCTGAATCCCCTGTAGTCTCTCACTATTCCTGACCCAGGAAAACTGAACGAGTTGAGGTCAGGCCTTGTCTCTGAACAGGAACATAAGGGGACCCTGTCCTCTTTTTCAGATCTCTCTTTCCCAGGCTTCCCCCATTTTCAGAAACCTCCTGTCAGGCTGGATAGACCTCGGTTGACCTGGGAGCTGAGTCCTGCCCACCTACCTCCCTGTGGCTCAGCTGCATCATGGCAGACACTTAGGCCACATGATGTGATGGGCTTAGTAAGTGAGCACAGGGTGTGTGTGTGTGTGTGTGTGTGTGTGTGTGTGTGTGTGTGTGTGTGTGTGTGTGTGTGTGTGTGTGTGTGACACAAGTAGGGGTATCTTTAGAAAAAAACAATAGACATTTTATTAAGTCCTGCCCTCTGAGCCTCAAAGGGAATTTGGGATTTAGTCAAGTGGTGAGGACAGGTTCAGGCTTCCACAGCACAAAAAAGTTGAGGAATAGTGAGAAGGAGATCCCATGAAAATGCACTGGTCTCCCAAAGCCAAACCATAACATGTGTAAGGTAAAACAGTATGGAAACCAGGGGATCACCCTAAAATAGACCTGCTGGGTCTGTTCTCAGTATAAGCCCTTCACTCTCCGTAGTGACCCCTACTAGGACCTTCTGCACCTGAAGCCTCTATCCCTGCAGTGTGAGGTTGACTCCCCAGACTCTTCCTTTAGCTCCTGGCAGGTTGTCCTTATCATTTGCTCTGGGACCCCTGAAGTTAGTTGACTGCCAGGACCCCAAGTATCAGTAACCCAAACATAAATGAAGGATCATTGTCTTACACAACCAACCCAGATTCAATCCCCAGCATCCCACATGAACTCCAGAGCCTACCATGATTGATCTTTGTAACAGAGCCAGGAATCAGCCCTGAAATTCACATGGGGTGGCCTCAAAAACAAAAACAAAGCAAAGCAAAAACATTTCCCTGTAATCCTTGGATAAGGAACTATGTTGGGGTCCACCAATGGAATTGGTCTCTCCCTGACATCCCTCAGGGGGATTGTATAGAAAGGAGTATCTGCAGAGACACTAGCCCCAGGAAGAACCAAGAATCTCCCAGGAAGGTTCCACAAAAGCTGTTTCTCAAATATGGGCCCCAGAAATTGCATTGCTCAGTGTCCAGAAATTACCAACCAAATAGTCACCTGAGAAATGGACCATTAGCACAGTGCATAGGATGCTTACCTTGCATGGAGCTGACTCAGTTTGATCTCTGACATCCCATATCATCCTCTGAGTCTGCATGGAGTGATCCCTGAGCGCAGAGGCAGGAGTAAATCCTGGGTGTTGGATTACGGGGTCCTACCCTACTCGGTATTTATTTCCCACCCTAAGATTGGTGATTGGATTGCTGGTTTCCTCACTACTTAGTATTCCTTCTCCACTCTAGAGAGTTCTCTAGTTAGTTATTAGCAAGAACTCTGCCCAGGTTTGGACCAGAACCGTAGGGCATTTTTTGTAACCGGCTGACCTAGGACAAACCTGGGTTCGATCCTCAGAGTCCTATATGGTCCCCAAGTCTGGAATGATTTTAGAACAAATATCCAGGAGTAACCTCTGACTGACAATGGATGTGGCCCCAACAAAAATCCCAGATTCAGGAAGGCAGGGTTCTCATTCTCTGGTCTTCGTCCACTAAGCAGCTTTCCTTCTTAGGAGCAGAAGGCTTTTGTGGTGGGATTCCTGGCGTGAGTGTTGCAATTCCTGAACATGTTTATGCTCCCATTTACTGTGTGGATTATTTCTTGCATCAATATTTGCTTCCAGACCCACATCTGCCCAGGTCCTTGTTTTGGAGCCTGAAGCTTCATTACACCAGGCCCCCTCATGTGATCAAAAAGCCCTCTTACTCTTACATTTCTCTTGATGCAGGGCTAAAGAAGGAAGTAAGATCAAGAGTATGATCAAGAGCAAGAGAACAAGCAAGAGTAAGCAAGAGGGAGTGGAGGACAAGAAGGTGTGGGTCTCTATCCTTGCTGCGGGGCTGTGTCCATCCCTGGGCCGAAGAAGATGATGACTCCATTCGTGATTCTCATCCTCCTCTGTTGCCATTCATGTGAGTCAGAACTTTATGGAGCCTGGGGTGATCTAGGGATCTGCTTATATTTACCCCAGTTTGCCAGGAGCTACAAGGCTAGAACTGAATTCATTGGTCTAGCAGGGGTCTCAAACTCACAGCCCGCAGGTCATTTCTGGCCCTTGGTACAACATTTTGTGGCCTTTCCCTAGAGAAATCTTTTTTGTTTTGTTTTGTTTTATTATTTTAGTTTTATTATTTTAGTTTTAGTTGTTTGGGTCACCCCCCCCCAATGTTCAAGGCTTACTACTGACTTTGCACTCAAAGATCACCCCGACTTAGCCTCCAGTGGCCCCCAGGTAAATTGAGTTTGAGACCCCTGGCACAGGGTTGAGACTGTCAAGAGAGCAGCAATTTTAAAAAAGGGTGAGGTTTTGGAGTGCAGAGGGCTCTCCTCAGGGATGAGCACTTGACCTCCAATAGGTCACCCCAGTGGAAAGTGAGACACCAGATCAGGAGGGGAGCATTGAAGACAGTGAGGGATGAGCATTTGCTCCTCTTGCCTCTGTCCCAGGGGGATGCTGGGGATAGAACTGATGAGTTGCATGCAAGGCAAGTACCCTACCTGCTGTTATCACTCTGTTCGGTTCTTTTTAATTTATTTTTGTTTGTCTTTGGACGACACTTGATGGTGTTCAGGGGTTACTTCTTGATTTGCACTTAGAAATCATTCTAGGCAGGCTCAGGGGACCATAAGGTATGCCAGGAATCGAACCTGGTTCCGTCCTGGGTTTGCTGCGTGTCAGGAAAATGCCCTACCATTGTGATATCGCTCTAGCCCCTTGTATTGGTATGCTTTGGTGTTATTGTACCTGCTTAAACTTAATAAAAATATTTAGCTAAACAAGAAAAAAGAAAATGCATTTTAAAATTATTCAGAAGGGCCACAGCAGTGCCATGGAGTGGTAAGGCATTTTTCTTGCTGGCGCTAGCCTAGGACAGACCATGGTTTGATACCCTGGTGTCCCATATGGTCCTCAAAGCCAGGAATGATTTCGGAGCACATAGCCAGGTGTAACCCCTGAACGTTAGTGGGTGTTGCCCAAAAAACCAAAATAAATAAATAAACTCAATTCAAGGAAATAAAAAAGATCTATAATGATTTAGGCATGAGATGCCTTAAACCTGTTATAATTAGATAATAGAAAAACAGGCAATATAAAAGTATAAAGAATCAGTTTTTAGTGAAAGTACAGTAATTTGGAGAAGGGAAGAAAGAAAAAAAGAAAAATATGAATGAACAAAAAAGCTGAGAAAGAAAGAAAAGAGAAAAAGAAAAGTAGAAAAAGAAAGAAGAAAGAAAGACAAAGAGAAAAAAGAGAAAGAGTTCGGCTAAATGGTACTCTGATAATAAGTGATGCCTGCACCAGAATTCCTGATTTCCAGAGTGCTACAGATAAAAAAGACCCCAGGAACTCAGCACACAGGTAGGTTTGTCTTTGCCCACAAAGATGGGTTTTGTTCCTGCAGGTGCTTGGGCTAATTGGGACTCTGATAAAAGCAACACCTGCACCTGGTTTCCTGATTCAGCAGAGTGTGAAAGCCAAAAAAGAGCCCAGCAAAAAAAATATAGCTTTCCAGCTCTCAGCACACAGGTAGGCTTGCCTCCACCCACAAAAGGTGGAGCCAGAAGACCTTGGCCACTTTGTTTCGCTCTGGGGCCACACATGTCTTCTAGAACATGAAACCCATTGCAACACATAGTAAGAACCATACTTCAAGTATGGAAATAGAGAAATAATGCAGGACAACAGTATGCAGAGAGAATGAAGATGGTCCAAAAATACCAACCACATAATTAGCCTCTAAAATAAGGAATTTAAAATAGAAAGATGGAGGCTGTTCATAGAACACAAAGAAATCATAGATTTATCTGAACAGACTACAGAGATAGAAATCACAAAACTCCAAACAAAAATCGTGGGAATGAAAAACTCGGTAGATGAAATGAAAAACTCTATGGAAAGCCTCTCCAATGGAGTAACAGTAGCTGAGGACACAATAAGTGAGCCGGAAGATGAGATGCATAACAACTCCATACAGCTGAAGAGATTGGAACTTTAAAGCAAATGATCAGACAATGGAAAAAATACTCAAAGATTGTGAAAAGATGGGGCCAGTGCAGTGGCACTAGTTGTACGGTGTCTGCCTTACAAGCGCTAGCGTAGGACGAACCGAGGTTCGATCCCCCAGCATCCCATATGGTCCACCCAAGCCAGGAGCGATGTCTGAGAGCATAGCCAGGAGTAACCCCTGAGCATCAAATGGGTGTGACCCAAAAACAAAAAAAAAAGATTGTGAAAAGAAAAAAAAAAAGAAATGTTTGATAAATTTAACAGAAACATTATAAGAACCATTGAGTCCCAGAAACCCAGGAAGAAAATCCCCAGGAAGAATCTGCAGTCAAGGACCTAAAGACTACATGCAACCACATCCTGCACACCCAAAGAGTACCAGCTAAAAGAGAGCAAAAGAAAAGCAATCCAAGACACATCCTAGTCACAATGACAAATCCCATAGGTAGGGATAAAATAATGAAAGCAGCAAGATCAAAAAGGGAAATTACATTTAAAGGAACATCCTTAAGTTTACAGCACATGTGTCACAAGAAACCCTGAAGGCCAGAAGGCAGTGGTGGGATATAGTGACAAAACTCAATGAAATGAATGTTTTGTTTAGTATACTACACCCAGCCAGACTCATTTTGAGGTTTGAAGGAAGTATATGTGGCTTTGCGGATAAACAGCAGCTCAAAAACTTTACAGACTTAAAATCAGTCCTAAAAGAAAAGCTGAAAGATCTACCTTAAGGAAAGAAAGACCAACAGACAATCAAAGTTCTACACAAAGATGACACTAAATCCCATGACAATTATCTGTCTCAATGCTATTAGACTAAATGCACCAGTTAAGAGACACAGAGTGACAAAATGAAACAAAAAACTGAATCCAATGTTTTGCTGCCCACAAGAAATACATTTGAATAATAAGAGCAAGCATAGACTCAAAATCTAAGGCTAGAGAAAAATCATCCAAGCAAACAACACCCTTAAAAAGCTGGAGTGGCCATATTAGTATCAGATGACACAAACTTTAGACTCAGAAAAGTGACAAGGGATAAAGATGGTCATTCCTACTAATCAAAGTATATGTACAACAAGAAGAAATCACACTCCTAAACATATATGCACCCAATGATGGACCTGAAGATTATTTAATACAACTGTTGACAAACATGAAAGAAGATATCAATAGTAACACAATAAATAGTGGTAGATCTCAACATTGCCCTGTAACTGCCAGAGAGATAGCATTGAGTTAGGGCATTTGCCTTGCATGTAGAAGGATGATGGTTCGAATCCCGGTATCCCGTATCGTCCCCAGCCTGCCAGGAGCGATTTCTGAGCATAGAGCCAAGAGTAACCCCTGACCGCTGCCAGGTGTGGCCCCAAACCAAAAAAAAAATATGAAAAGAAAGAAGAAAGAAATAAAGAGAAAGAAAAAAAGAAAAAAGAAATAAAATTAGAGAATAAAGAAAGGAAACAGAAGAAAGAATGAATGAAAGAATGAAGTAAAAGAAAAAAGCAAAAGAAAGAAAGAAAGAAAAAAGAAAAGAAAAAGAAATAGAAAACTGATGGGGATTATAGCAGTAGTACAGCAAGTAGGGCATTTTCTTTTCACATAAGAGACCCACGTTTGATCCATACCCCCACCACCACCACCACCACCACATATGGTTCCCTAAGCCTGCTTGTGGAAATTCCTGAGCACAGAGCCAGAATTAACCTTTGAGCATTCCCAGTTGTGGCAAAAGTAAGTAAAGAAACGAAAAGAAAAGAAAGAAATGAAATGAAATGAAAAGGGCCACAATGAAATTAAGATACCCAAACTTTAATAATCTGAACTTAAAATGGGCTTGTTCTATTGGCAGGCTATAAAAATCTTTGTAAATCTTATAGTTTCAATAAAATTACATTAAATGTAAAAGATAGGAAATGAAAAATAGTCAAAATGATAGTACAGCTGGTAGGGTGTTGTCCTTGTCCAAGACAGGCCCTGATGAGAACCCTGGTATAACATAGCCCATTAATTACTCCATGAGTAAATTCTGCATTCAGATCCAGGAGTAACCCCTGAGCACTGTTGGGTGTAATAAAAAGAGAAAAGAAAGGAAGGAAGGAAGGAAGGAAACAAAGAAAGAAAGAAACAAAGAAAGAGAAAGAAAGAGAGAGAGAAAGAAAGAGGAGAAAGAGGAGAAAGAGGAGAAAGAAAGAAAAAGAGGGGCCCGGGAGATAGCATGGAGGTAAGGCATTTGCCTTTCATGCAAAAGGTCATCAGTTTGAATCCCGGTGCCCCATATGGTCCCCCGTGCCTGCCAGGAGCAATTTCTGAGCATGGAGCCAGGAGTAACCCCTAAGCACTGCCGGGAGAGATCTAAAAACAAAAAAAAGAAAGAAAAAAGAAAGAAAAAGAAAGAAAGAAGGAAGGAAGGAAAGAAAAAGAAAGAAAGAAAGAAAGAAAGAAAGAAAGAAAGAAAGAAAGAAAGAAAGAAAGAAAGAAAGAAAGAAA
>PVKC010023192.1:0-17370 GCA_004027635.1 Crocidura indochinensis
ACAAGCCGACTTCCTTCCTGCTCTTTCACTCCACACAAAGCCAGAACTGGCTTCTTTCTGTGGTGTGCATGGGCTGCAGCCCCAGAACCAGCCCTGCTGAGCAACAGTAGGAGGTGGGACTTCGACTAACTTCAACTAAATCTGGACTTGAGAATTTTGTGGGTAGGTGCTTGGAGAAGATCAAATGTCAGAGATAAGACGGTCAACCCAAAGAGAGGATTTGCTCATTTTCTCTAAATGTACAGGTTTCGTTCTGCCTAGAGAAAGAAAATCAGTGTCATGGTTGAAGAGAAATACAAACCCACACATGGGTTTCTCATTCGAGCAGGAGCATGTGGGACTCGGGAATAAAGACTACCTGTTCCTTGAGCTCTTGCAGGAGGCCACCCTACCCTAGGAAAGCATCACAACTGTTCACACCACCTGGAATCTACACTTTCCTTACACACCTAATGGGCAGAGATTTGCTGAGTCCAAATTCAGCTGAATTTCTTGGATTCATACCCAAAGGCTCACACATACCACATGAATGACCACACTCAAAGTCCAGGTATTATGTGGAAATATGGGTGCTGCTGCTCTATGTTGTATGAGCTCAATTTCAAGCCATTGTTACTGTCCCTCTTCTTCATGAAAGTGAACAAAGCTGCTCGTCGGGTCTAACGTGAATTTTTGGAATCTTTATAGATTTGAGTCAATGTTCCATGACATGTGTCCAGCACAATGGTTAAAATCTTTGCATTATTCCTGCACAGCTCTGTGTGTGGGACTTTCTGCCTGGACAATTCTTTTCTAGAGGACACTGGTACCCATGTCTATCTCTCACCCAAAGCACAGATTTTTCTGGTATTGACATAGCATAGAGCCATTGACTAGCCAATGTGAACCACTTCTTATATTTTCAACAGATTTTGTCTCATGATATGGATGGAATACAATGCCCACATGTTCGTAGGGTGAGATACATAATTGCCCTGTCCACAGAATGGAATCTATCCCCCATGTGTTCCTAGGATATGATCCATTTCCCACATGTCCACACCCACAGGATGAATCAAACCCATAAGTCTGAGTGCCAGCTCAGCTCACCAGGCCCTCTATGGCCTCTCAGGATGATATCCCCTCGAGCCTACATCCTAGCCAGCACCTCTCACAGACTGAGTGTTGTGAGGCAGCTGTCTCTGGATCAGTTAGACCCAGCAGAAAGGCTCTTCCCCTTTCCCTTCTCTCCTCTAAAGCCCACTGGTAGACTGTTGACACACAGAATCACTGCATCTGACTATAACCACTGCCACTCTTCATAGTTCCTAATCCCACTTGACTCCATCATCACTTCTATGGCCATTTGTTCTACTGCCCTCAGAGTTATCTACAGAAGTTCCCAGAAGGGCCATATTCTTCAGCATCAGAAGATACCTTTTCTCAAGGAAAAAAAAAACCTTTTCTCCTATTGGAGCACTGCCCATATAAGTGCCAGTAAAAGTCAGCCAAAGCACACCAACAAACGAGACCTGAGCTCAGCTGCACAGACAACCCAAGAACCCAATCTGAATCTTGTGGGTCTTCTGGCCAAGGACTTGGAATTAAGTACTTCGTGCATCACACAATGAAAACACAGTCAACACAGGTGATGCAGGGACTAAGAACATCATGTCACATTGACATTAGTTTATGTTCCTATGCCCTCACCCCCCTCTGTCACGGGGTGCTTTGGGTTATACCCTAAAGATAGGCCTGGTGCTCAGTGCAGGGGGCCTGATGATAGGGAGGGAGCACCCCTTTTCCCAGGACACCGTTAGAGCAGAGATTCAGCCTTACATGCCCATGAACACTCAATGTTTTTCTTACTGTTCTCTGCACTTTGAGGGATGCTGTTTGGGGGTTGTTTTATAATATCAAAGGCATGTGCTGACAATCATCTCCTTCAACAGAGAAGCTCCGAGAGTAGATGTTCTATGTAATGATTTATTAGGACACAGGGCAACTAACGTCAGTATAGCATCTCTTTTACAGATCAACACTGGGCTCAAAAAATATGTAGACATGTTTAATGTTATAGGGCTAGTTTGGATCCAGGTGAAAAGGATTTGTAACAGAATCATGACTTCACAGTGAATAATCTTTCTAGTTCACATTGCTGTGTGTAATTCTCTTCAATGCTAAGAATCCCACATAATACACCCCAAGTTTATTAGGCATTGTATGAATATCATGATAAAACTGTCCACTTCCAACAGCTGGTCAATCAGACATCAAGGGGGCTTGACTATATAGTCACATCCAAACCCAATGAATTATCACCCAAACATCCCATAGGTGTGACAATGAGCATATATTAAACTTTTACAAAAAAATTACATGTATAATAAATCATGCAAGAATTTTAAATAAATCATATTTATTTGTTTAAATAATTGATAACTATTTTATACTGGTGAGTAATGAATTCAAATCACAAATTCTTTTTTTGTTTGTTTGTTTGTTTTGGGGTCATACCCAGCAGCACTCAGGGCTTACTCCTGGCTCTATGCTCAGAAATCGTTCCTGGCAGGCTCAGGGGACCATATGGGATGCCGGAATTCGAATCACTGACCTTCTGCGTGCAAGGCAAATGCCTTACCTCCATGCTATCTCTCCGGCCCCTCAAATCCCAAATTCTAACAAATTGAGAATGGGTCAAAATTGTAACCTATTCTTAGAACGTATTTAGATTTACATTAATGTTATGTGTTTTATAAGGTTCAAGTGACTATCAGAGATATTTGAATATATCCAGAAGGATACTCAAACACTACACTAAATTTGCCTTTCCAGTGAATATCCCATTCTTTTGGTTGATGGATAGAGCTTATCTATATGTATCAATAAATTAGAGTTACTGATAAAAGAGAGGTTGTTCTCTCTCAAAAGGAAATCAATAAAAATTGATCACTTTCCACTGGAAACATTGGCTGACTGACAATCGACGTCTAACATTTTAGTGAGTGTTCCTCATTCATCTTCTGGTTTCTGTCCACAATTCACCGACAGACTAGTCAGTCACATTTGATGGAGAGGAAGAGGTCATGAACAGCTGCTTTAAGAGGAGCTATTGATCTGGCCACATGGTCTGGTGCCAATGGTCATTGAGAGGGACAGAGAGTCCAGCAGACCACCCCACAGGAGTTTCCCCCAAGCGAGCAGCTCAGAGACTGCCCGTGCTTCTGGAGAGCAGGGGTAAAGTGCTTACTTTGCACACGACCAGCACGTTTGCCCCCAGCACTGTGTATGATCCCATGAGCCCTAGCAGGAGTGACACCTGATCACAGAGTCAGGTAAAGTCACCAAGCCAGTCAACAGAGAAACTGAGACATAAAGGAATGCCTATGTCCGTGTCATCACTCCATGTGTCTTATTGCTCACTGAAAGTATCAGTAGTTGCCAGGTTCTCGGAAGCCACCAGCTTTCTGTGCTCCTGCACTCACAGGGTCCTCTCCACACTCAAGACCAGTGCCAGGTCCCATTCCAGAGCTGATTTCTGGTTGTTTCCATCCAACTCATTCCCAGACAATTTCCGTCAATGAGATCCAGGGAGACAAGCTGTCTTTCATGAACACTTTAAATACTGGGCCACATTGCCCCCTCCCCAATCAGACCACATTTACAGGGATGAGGAGGTGGAAAGCCTGAGCCAGGCTACTGGGGTGGGGAGTGAAGGAGTGAAATACCATCTCCCCCATCCTCCCCCTCCTCCTCCTCATTCCCACTTCTCCCCCTCCTCGCCTGTCTCTTTACCTTCCTCTCTCTCCTCCTACTTTTGTTCCACCTCATCACCATCTTTTTCTCCTCTTCTTCTTCCCCTCCTCCTTCCCCTTGCCCACCTCCTCACCTCCTGCTCCTCCTCCCTCCCCCACCTTCACAGCCCCCATGGCTAGCAGAGCCACCAGGGTTCCCCATGCCCTGTGCCTTAGCCACCTATCAATGATCAACCAATGATGGACTGACCACTCCCACCTCCCATCTCCTTGTCAGTATATTCCTGGACATCCTGACTGCAACTGTAGGACCTGACTCCAGCAGACTGTCCCAACACGGGGCCACTGTCCCCTTCACAGCTTTGTCTCTGGTGCCCTTATTTCTCCTCACAAACACACCAATGCGGGCTGTAACCACACATGCGAGCGAGCCGGGGCCAGCCTTCCCATGAAAATCGGGTCAATGGCTGCCTGGCTGTGCGAGAGAAGCAGAGCACAGCGATTCGTCACCCTTTCTTTTCTCACGTACGGTAGGTCTCGCCCACCCCACAGCCTGGCACAAAGGAAGAGCATCGTGTCCTCTAGAGCGAGGTCACCAAGGTTCTCCCCATGGCCCAATGCCCAAAAGCCCCTTTGCTTCTTCCACACAAGAATGTCAGCTCCAGGATTTATCTCTGGGTATTGTCAGTGCATGGTTCTGCAGGCCCCCATTGCCTACTCGTGTGGAAGTCTGTCCAGCTGTCTTCTAGGCTTGTCCAAGAGAAACACAATAAGTCTGGCCATAAAGTTTCACCCACAAGCATTTCAGCCCCCAAGACTCAAGTTCCCTGTGGGATTGAGGGGCCATCTCCCTCCCTCTCACACTTCTGCACCCCAAACACAAGAGTGAGGAACCAACAAAGTCAGAGCCACAAATTCACACCCTGATTTCCAAGATTTGCATCTAAAAGACCCTGCCTGGCTTCAATGCAGGTTGCTTTTCAGCCACCATGGAAACATCAGTAAAGTTGGAAAATTCAGTCCACTGAACTTCAAATGACTTTATTAAAGTGTCACTAATCAGAGTTAAAAGACACAGGCCTTGAATGTTTGAGCTCACAGAGAATAACCCCAGAGCTAATGACCCACGAAGAGGACTGCTCTAATGCTTTCAAAGTCCCCTTTGGGAGCAATGAAGCAAGAGTCCCTCCCTCCCTGCCTTCTCCCACTCAGGCCCTTCTGCCCAGAGTGCAGCCTGGAGGCCAAGATGCTCAAGGCTCTGGCCTGGTGGACACAAGCACAGTCCTACAACCCACACACACCTGCCATGCTTGGGAAAGCACCTCTCTGGAGTCATTGTGTTAAGGGCACAGTGCTGGAGGATCAAGGTGCCCCTCAACTGTGCCTCACTGGCAGTAACTTGGGGAACCCTGTCCTGGAAACCCTGAATGGCACACAGAACCATGAGCCCCAAGAAATAGAGCAGCAAATGCAAAGCCAAGTGCTCTGGGAATCAGGTCAAAACATGACTCTGAGGAGGGGACTTAGGAGGGGATCCAGGAGGGGATCCAGGAAAGGATCTAGAAGGAAATCTAGGAGGGGATCCAGAAGAAGATCAAAGAGGAGGTCTAGCAGGGGGTCCAAAAGGGGATGGTACCAGGTGAGGATCTAAAAAAGGATCAAATAAGGAACAGAGAAGGGGATCAGAAAGGGGAACCCCAGCTGGTCCTCTGCTCCCAGAGAGGACTCCAGCCTGCAGTCCTGGCACACAGGGCAATGGTAGTGGGCTCTGCTGGCAGGTCCGCATGGTGGGTGCTGTAGGTCATGCCACAGGTCTTGTCCCTGCCAGCAGAACACGCTTGGCAAGGAACCATTTTCTGCCTTAGGAGCCCAGGCAATGCTGAGAAATTGCAGAGGGACAGTGGATAGGGCCCAGGAGCCCCACAGACTGGGACAGGCAGCCACACTACAACAATGTGATGATGCAGGAGAGTGACCTAGCACCTAATAGCCCCAAATCCAGCCCTGGATAGGAGGGCAGTACTGAGCCCAGCACCACAGCAACTGCCCTGGCCACTGGAGTACATGAGGTGGAGGCCTGGATCAGTTAATCCTGAGCCCAGCTGAAGCATTTTCCATAGCAATGAGTTCCCAAGAAGCATGAGAACCCCAGAGTCCCCTTCTCACCCTGCACCCTGAAACCCCTCACCACAGGCTGCTCGGCTCTGTCCAGGATCTGTGGTTCCTTCAGTAGGGGCAAAAGCTGGCATAGGCAGGCAGGACCTCGGACGCTTCTCAGACCCACACCCCTACCTGACACTCAACACCCAAGAGTTCAAGCAAGAGTAGGGACTCTCAGAAACTCTCAAGGCTTACTCCCAGCTCTGTGCTCAGGGCTCACTCCTGACTGTGCCCATGGCTCACTCTTGGCTCAGTGCTCAGGGCTCACTCCTGGCTCTGTGCTCCCTCTTGGTTCCATGCTCAGGGGTCAAGCCTGACTTAGTTTTTTGGACCACATCCAGTAGTACTCAGAATCTACTCCTGGTTCTGTGCTTCAGAGATTATTATTGGGGTACTGGGGGTTGAACAGGGAACCTAAGACCACAGTGTGCAAGGCAAGTGCCATACCTGATATTCTATCACTGTGGTCCAGTATGACTGTTTAAGAAAGGAAGATTATGGAGAATAAACACTGCTTTAGCACACTGGATATAGGGGAAAAGGAAAGAAAGCACTGAGTGTGAGAGTGTGAGGACACACAGAGTGACACCAGCCGGACTCAGAATGTCTGCATTGACATCCTGAAATAGTCTTAAGACTGCTAACCACAGTTGTAATGGAGAATGGGAAAGAATCATCAACAAAATCCCAACAGAAGTGGGGACATTTAAACACTGATACCAACTGCTGCTATAAGAATAACGGCAACTTCCATTTTAAAGCAAAAGTGCTATTTTTTTAGTCACTAAAACTGCAATTTATGATCACTAGAGCAGAATAAAAATCTTTATGGATCTAAGACCCATTTGCTTGGTGCTAAACTCATCAGTACTGATCATATGCTAAAATTTCAGAAATTTATAAATTAAACACGAGTATTATTTTATAATCCTACTTAAGGGATACCAGGAAGCACACCCACACAATTTAAAGATAATAACGTTTACTCCTTCCTTTCATGAACATCCCATTCTGATTCCCTATCTTCAGAAAATGTATATTTTGTGCCACTTGAGGAATGATTGAATCAAAATACTTTAGTATATTTCCTACCACATTTGTTCCTAGAACCTCAGGGATTTCAGATCTCATCGCCAGTACTTACTTTGTAAAATGATGAAATGAAAGGAAATTCAGAGATATACTCCTCCTTTGTGTAATTTGAATCGTCACACACATCTAAATAACTCAGTGTTCTTGGGAGACACCCAAGGTTTCTGCATTAATTTGAAAGTCTGTGTTTAAAATGCCAGGTGTGACACTGGGTTCCACAGCCATCACATGTCAGCTCATCCCCCAACTCAACAGACTCACTTCATACCCAAAGGAGCAGCCAGCCAAGCCAGGAAAATCAATAGACAGCCAATGACACAGCTGAGAACTTATCTTCAGGAAGAGCGCATCTTCAGGCGGGGGTGGGGGGTGGGGGGGGCAACTAATCACCACCACACAAGAGGCCCAACTACACCACTCACAACTGCAGAGACAATCCAGGTACACCAGTTTAGGGGCTGAAAACTCTGGGGTCTTCTTGAGATGAAAGCAGGTGGCCTCCCCTGACCCCTCTGTCCTTTCAGAAGCCCCAGCAACCACACCCAGGACCCACAACCACACCCATCACCCACAGCCACTGCCGTATCAACTCATGGGCCCAGCTCCACAGATCCTGAAATTCCTGGAGTTTCTGTAGCATATGCAGCCCCACGACAACACCATCACATTCCTCAGTTCCCCACTGGGAGGCATCAAATTAGACATGAAAGCAGCAGAGAAGATGCGGAAGAATAACAAACAAAAGCCACAAGACTGAGTGCTCCACAGCGGACTCAGCAGGGCACCAATACGCACCTGACCAGAAAGTACAGCAGAAAAGCAACTGCTGAACTGTAAGTGACCCAGAGTGAGTTCAAGGCTGCTCTCAGGAAACACCCGCCTGGAGCTTCTCAGACCCTCCTGGGGCCTCCTAGATCAGCCCCCTAGAACAGGGCTGAGAATTCAGGGCCACTACGTTGACTCTCAGCATCTCTGTATCTGCTAGGCCCAGGGCACCACCTCAGATAAGGGTCTCAGTAATTTCTTGTTGGGTTTGGCCTTTAGGCTCGAAACAGGATCTCAGTGAGTCCCTTACTTTTTCTGTACACTCATCTAAGTATTCGGGGTGCATTTGGGCTGCCCTCATTCTTCCTTTTATCTCTGACCTCTCTAGATATATTGGGACTGGCTTTAACCCCATTCCAGTATGGCTAGTTCTGTCCCAGTGTAGAAAGCAGACGAGGGAGCTACCAACATTTTGGGGGACCAGCCCCACCGGCACACACAGGGTCACCCCTGCATGCACACACACACCCCTCTGTCCATTCCAGCCAGAATGAAATGCTTCCTGAGGAAGCAGCGGGAAGCTAGAAGCACATTCCAGACAAGCCCCCCAACAGTCCTCATGGGACACAGGGTGGGGGGAACCCCACGGACAGCCCTAAGAACCTGCAGTGTCTTTCATAGAATCACATCAACTGAGGAAAAACACCTTTATTGTGTTCCCTTGGAGGATGAGCCCCTAAGGAAAGGGGCCCAGCCCTCAATGGCTCCACATTCTCTGCAGAAATATGCTTTCAGTTGGGGGAGTGGTTGGGACTGGGACTCAGACTCAGGCTTAAATTTCAGCACAGGAGACACTCTGGCAAACAACTTTGTTCTTAGAAGGAAAAGCCCTCTGCACTCTATTTTGGCTTTAAGAGAAAGAATAGTTGGTAATTGTCAATGATAACCACTTACATATCTTTGTTTAACATTTTTAAAATGATAGTTATACTGTTTCCTATTACTAGCAACGTGATTTATAGTGATTCTTTTTCATCTTCAAAACTCTGCACAGAAAGCACCATTCAGCACAATAAACTAAACCCATCTTAGCTTACCGAAAGACTAAATAATATACAAAATAACTCAGAACGCAACAATTGGTATTATTCTCATTCTCCATTTTGTTCCAATAAAACGTGATATATTGAACCAACCAACAATGGTGTCTATTTTCCCGTAATTTAACCAATTTATCTATAGGATGATTAAGTTGTCTTCAGTAAATGATTGACTTCCTCTCTATTGTCTCTCAGTCAGGACTCTCTCTATTCTCTGTCAGGACTTTATTCTGACTCCAGTCTCTGCTCCCTGCTGCACTAGGAGAAGTGACAGTTGCTCTAGAGTGCCATAGGGGCCCCCAAAAGCCACTGTCCCACAGTGGATAAACCTCCAGTCCTCCCCCTCTCCAGTGTAAGAGTCAAAACAGGAAATTTCCAGGTGCCCATGGCCTGCCCTGCTGAAGTGGGTGTGAACTGAGGGATGCCAGGAGGCCTGAGAGCATAGCTGAAGTCAGTTAAGAACAGCTTGGGACCATGAGGTCAGCTGCCCACACACCTAACGTCCCCTAAGGCCAGTCCAGACCCCAATAGAGCCCCCAGGAAGCTGGTGAAATCTCCACTTCCCAGGATCCTCATATCTGACCTGGGGTCCCCAAGTCTGCAAGAGTGCAAACCCCCTGAGCGTGGCAAAATAGGGGCAGGTGAGGGTGACCCTGCATAGCTCGGAGGCTGGGCCAGGTGCCCTCTGTGGCTCAGCACTGCCAGCCTCACTCTGCTGAACCAAACCACCCCAAACACTGCACAGGTCCCAACCATGCTGGAGACAGAACCTTGTCAGCCAACACAAGGCTGTCCTATTGCACAGTCAAAGCCTGTCTCAGGACAAAAGAAAAAAGGTGCTGGCATGAAGGAGACCTTACCTCTGCCATTTGTGTCCGGGGATAGGCAGCCGACCGCTCCAGCGCCGACACCTGCAGCACATAGAGGCAGGCACCCTGCTCGCGGTCCAGCACGGCTGCTGTCTGGACAAGGCCTGAGCGGCGGCCAATGGTGAAGAGGCGACCAACCGTCTGGTCCTCGCAGCGCACAGACACAATGTAGTACTCAACTGCCGCTGGGATACCCGCGGGACTGGTTGCCTCCAGAGCAATAACCTTGGTGCCAATAGGCTCGCCCTCCTTCAGGATGGTGATGTACTTTGGCTGCGAGAACACTGGCCCATCAAGACCCTGCAGGATAACTGTCAACTCCGTGGTGGACCTGCGTCTCTCGGGGCCCAGGTCTGTGGCTGAGATGACCAGGCTATAGGTGAGCTTTGAAGGCACCAGGGCTGCAGCCACCCGCAGGTCCCCACTGTACCGATCCACCACAAAGGTGTCTGTGTCGCCACTAATGATCTCAAACTCCACCTCCCCGTTGGCACCTTCGTCGGGGTCTGCAGCCAGCAGGGTGGTCAGCACTGAACCCACTGCAGCTGCCGGGTCAGCTGCCAGTGCATTCTGGGAAATGAACATGGGCATGTTGTCATTGAGGTCAGTCACCAGGATGGTGACATTCTTCAGAGCATAGCGCCGGGTCTCCACAGGCACAGCCTGGTCACTGGCCTTCACAGTCAACTCAAAGAGGTTGGCAAACTCACGGTCGATTTCTGCGCTGGTGTAGATGGTGCCTGTGGCCTTATCGATGGTGAAGTGGCTGCCTCTGGGCATCTGCTGAATGATGGTGTAGGAGAGCTTCCCATTTATATCTGTGTCAGGGTCCTGTGCTGGCACCGAGACCACTGACGTGCCCAAGGGCACATTCTCCACAATAGACTTGAAGATGTCGCCAGGGGGGAAGCTTGGGGGATTGTCATTGGAGTCGCGCACATGAACCACTACGGACATGGTGCAGGAACGAGGTGGCCGGCCACGATCCCGTGCACTGATGTTCAACCTGTACATCGCCTGCGTCTCAAAGTCCAGCTTCTTGGCCAGGAAGATGCTGCCCGTGTTGGGGCTGATGCTGAATGTGCCGTGGTTGTCAGCTCCAGTAATGCTGTACTGCAGGTCTGCATTGTCACCTGAGTCTGAGTCCGTGGCTGACACTGAGGACACCAGCTCACCAATCCTCATGTTCTCCAGCACATCGACAATGAGCGTGGTCTTGGGGAAGGAAGGTGTGTTGTCGTTTTCATCAAGTACCCGGATATCCAAGGTGCATGTAGCACTGAGCGGAACGATGCCCCCATCCATGGCCTGAACCACTAGCAAATAGGCAGGTGTGGCCTCGTGGTCTAAGTGTCCCACGAGCGTTACCTGCCCAGAGCCACCATCCACCGCAAACTGCCTCTCCTCATTTCCACGAATGATGGAGTAGTAGATCAGGCCGTTGCTTCCCTCATCCACGTCTGAGGCGGATACGCGCAGGACCTGGGTCAAGTTGGCTGCTGACTCAGATATCGTGGCCTGGTATACATCCTTCAGGAACCGGGGCGCATTGTCATTGACATCCTTCATGTATACGTGCACCATGGCCTGGTCCTTGAGTGGCTGAGGGAGGCCCTGATCCGAGGCAATGACCACAAAGCTAAACACAGCCGCTCCCCGGAGGTGCATGAGAGCCTCCCTGTCAAGTCGGCGAGTGCTGGAGATTGCCCCACTCACTGCATGCAGCTCAAAGTCTGGCTGTGCAGTCTCCAGTGCATACCTGACATCTCCATTGGGCCCAAAGTCTTTGTCCTCAGCACTGACCCTGCCCACAAAGGAGCCGGCAGCCTGTTCTTCTTGAAAGTAGAAGGAGTAGTTGGTGCTGTTGAAGAGTGGCCGGTTGTCATTCACATCCTCCAAGGTGATAGACACATTTACTGACGCACTGAGCGACTCAACTGCACGGTCAGCAGCCACCACCACCAGCACGTATCGGTCCTGCAACTCACGGTCCAGCTCCGACTGGACATACAGCTGCCCATCGGGGAAGATGCCAAAGGCCCCACCTATGTTGCCCTGGGCGATGCTGTAGCCAATCTCTCCATTGAGGCCCGAGTCCCTGTCAGTCGCACGCACCTGAAAGAAGCGTGAGTTCACAGGCTCCGACTCAGACAGCAACACCTCATAGGAGAGCTGGTCAAAGACAGGTGGGTGGTCATTGACATCGTGGACACGCACAGTCACCAGGAGACTGGAGGAGAGTCGGGGCACCCCCTGGTCAGCAGCCACCACCTCCAGCTGGTAGGACCCTGCGTGCACGTCTAGGGTCCCGAGCAGGGTCACCTCCCCGCTGTCCTCGTCAATGGCGAACAGACTCTGGGGGCTTTGGCGCAGGCTGTAGAGCACCAAGCCATTGACTCCCTCATCGGGGTCCGTGGCTCGGGCCTGGAAGATGCTGTGTCCAGACTGCCAGTTCTCTACGACATCCACCGTCTCCACTGCCTGCAGGAAATGCGGAGGGTTGTCATTCAGGTCCTTGATGGTGATGTTCACCAGAGCATCACCAGCCACCAGGCCACCACTGGCCACCACACGCAGCTGGTAGAAGGATTGCTCTTCCCTGTCCATCACACCAGCTGTGCGTAGCTGTCCCGAGGCTGGGTCAATGGCAAATACACCCCGCTGGTCCCCCATTGTGATGAGATAGCTGATGTTGGAGTGCAGGTCCCGGCTGGAGGCCGACACACGCCCCACAGGGTAACCCTCGGCCACATTCTCAAAGACCACAAAGCTGTAGGTGGCCTGGCCAAAAACAGGTGGGTTGTCCTGGGTGTCAAGCACTGTGACCGTGACAATAGCCTGGATGGGAGATGCCAGGCCACCCCCATCCACGGCTACCACCTGCAGCTGGTAAGTGGTCTTCTCCTCCCGGTCCAGGGCCACTCGCGTGGATATGAGCCCACTGCGGCTATGCACCTGGAACCGAGAGCCATCCCCAGCTGACAGGCTGAACCGGACCGTGCCATTGGTGCCCAGGTCTGGATCAGTGGCCGACACTGTGGTGACAGGGCTGCCCACAGGCTCGTTCTCCTGAATGTGGGCGAAGTACTGGACGGGGTAGAAGAGAGGACTGTTGTCATTCAGGTCCAACACGGTCACATTAACCTGTGCCAAGCTGGACTGTGGGGGTGCCCCCAGGTCGAACGCCAGCACCCACAGGGAGTAGAAGTCCTGTTCCTCGCGGTCCAGGGCAACCAGTGTGCTCAGGCTGCCGGACACGGGGTCCAGATGGAAGGCACGGGTGCCAGCCTCTGCATCCTGCAGGGAGAAGCGGATGGTGCCATTGTCTCCCAGGTCCCCATCAGTGGCAGCCAGCACCAGAAGTTCAGTCCCCGTAGGGGTGTTTTCCACCACCAACACCTCATACCCCTGCGACTGGGTAAACTGAGGTTTCTGGTCATTCACGTCCAGCAGCGTGACAACCAATTGGGCATAGGAGACCCTGGGGTGGAGACCCTGGTCCCGTGCACTTATGTTCAGCGTGACCTGGGAAGCGAGTTCTCGGTCCAGCCTAGCAGCAGCGCCTGTGGTCACCAGACCACTGTGCTCACTGATGTGGAACCAGCCCAGCTCATTTCCCGAGACAAGGCTGTAACGCAGGTGCGCGTTGAGGCCAGAATCTCCATCAGTGGCCGACACTCCGCTGACATAGCTGCCAGGTGGCGCCTCCTCACTTAGGTTCACGCGGTACACGGGCTGTGCGAAGACTGGTGGGTGATCATTGATGTCGTTGACAAAGATGACCAAGCTGGCAACGGAGGAGCGTGGGCGCACGGCAGCATTCAAGGGCGCACCGTGGTTGTCTGACACGGAAACTGTGAGGTTGTAAGAGGGGATGCGCTCTCGGTCCAGCGCACTAGCCACCTTGATGAGGCTGAGGTTGGGCACCTGACTGCTCTGCACCTCGAAGTGACGCTGCTCGTTACCGCCCAGGATGCGCACGGAGATGTTGCCATTGGCCGCAGGCGAGTCGGCATCGGTGACCGTGAGCAGAGCCACCACCGTTCCCACCTGGGCGTTTTCATCCACCGATGCATAGCGTGAGGTAGCGGGGAAGTAGCGAAACTTGACCACCGGATCATTGTCGTTCACATCCTGGAGCTGGATAAGTGCCTCAGCGCGCCCCATGAGCGAGGGTACCCCGCGGTCCAGAGCCTGAACGGTCAGCGCATACTGCCTGCGCGCCTCAAAGTCCAGGGGTTCCCGCACCGTGATGAGCCCTGTTTCAGGGTCCACCTGGAACGGGGTGCCCTCGTCCTGAAGCCGGTAGCGGATATCGGCGTTGGTACCCTCGTCTGCATCGGCTGCTGTCACTTGCAGCACGCTGGTGCCTAGCGGCGCGTCCTCGGGCACGCGGGCCTCGTAGCGCACACTACTGAAGACCGGAGGGTTGTCATTGACGTCCTGCACCGTCACGTTCACCTGCAAGTGGCCCCGCCGCTTGGGCTCGCCCTTGTCCTCCACCTCTACCAGGAGCTGGTAGTGAGGCCTGCGCTCACGGTCCAGCCCACCTTTGGACACGAGGTGCAGGAAAGCACCCTCGCCGCTGGGGTTCAGCGTCACGTCCAGGCGGAAGCGCCCCGCCTCGTTGCCGCGCACGATGCGATAGGAGCGGTGGTCCACGCCGTTGGAGCCGATGTCCGCGTCGGTGGCCGTGTCCAGGATGACTTGGCGCCCGCTGCCGCTGTCCTCCTTGAAGGCCACCACGACCGACGGGTCCGGGAAGACGGGCGCGTTGTCATTGAGGTCGCGCACCAACACGCGCACCTCGGTGGGGTAGGTGGGCGCGCTGGAGAGCACCACCAGGTTGATGACGTCGCTGGGCAGGGCCTCGCGGTCGATGGCGGCCTTGGTGTACAGGGCCCCGCTGCTGGCGTTGATGGCAAAGAGCGCGTGGTTCTCGCTGAGCCGGTAGGTGAAGCCAGGACGCGTCTGGATGGAGCCCACCAGGGTGCCCGGAGGCTGCTCCTCCAGCACCTGGAACACCTGGCGCGGCTCGGCACCGCGGACCCAGCCTGGCCCGGGGAGCAGCCAGAGCAGGCAGAGCGCGCGGAGCAACGCGGGGCAGCGGCCGCCGGGGGCCCGGGGCGCAGCCCCGCGCATGGTCCCGGGTCTCCGAACCGCGGGAAGCGAAGCGAAGAGAAGGAAGAGGTTTGGTCGGGTGGCGGTGCCGAGGATGCTGAATCCCTGGAGAGGTCCAGGCGTCGGGGATGGGTGGGATAGGGTGCGGGCTCGGCTCAATTAAAGTGACTCCAGCCTGCAGCGGCTCGCCTCAGTCGCACCCCAGGGGGCTATACAGGAGCGCGCGGGTCCGAGGGAGCCGCGGTCGGTGCCGAGCGCCGATCCCGTCTCGGAGAAGCGAAGCGGCGAGCCTGGTTTTACGCTTCGCAGTCTGGGTCCGGGCGCGGCACGCTGCGGGAGGTGAGCGCGGGGAGGCGATCCGGGCCTCGGTGTCCGCGCAAACTTCCCACTTCCCCGGGTGCACCGACCCGGGAGCTCGGGGGGTGCGCCGGGGCGCGCGGTGCCCAGGGCCGGGCCGCCCCCGCTGCCGAAGCTGCGCGCCAGGCGGAGGAGTCAATCCCTCCGGAGCCGTCTCGAGACCCGCGCGCGGGGTGCCGGGGAGGGTCCCCCAACAGGCGGAGGCGAGGGTCGGTCGGGGGAGGCGCTCAGCTCCGCCGACCCTGCTTCGCCGGCAGCCGCCGCCGCCTCCCCGGTTCGGAGCCCGCGGTCTGGCACAGGCAGGCGCCGGCGCTCGCCGGCATTTTCAGGGCGGTCGCTCAGCCCCCGGGCCCCGTTATTTGTACATCCAGAGCGGGCGCCGCTCCCCTCTCCTCGGGGCCTCCGCGCGCCCCGCGCCTCCTCCCCTCCGCATGCCAGAGGGGGTCGTGGCGCCCGGCCCGGGCCCGCCCGGGGCAGCTTCACGTTGTAATCCGGAGTCTGGGCTGGGGAGCGGGGGGCCCCCCGCGCGCGAAGCCCTTCCCGAACCCTTCCCGGCGGACCGGCCCCCGAGCTGCTCGCTGGCAGGCGGCACCGCGCGGAGCTGGGGCGCAGGAGCTCCCCACACACACCCCGCCCCTTCCCTGCACGCGCGCGCACAAGGCGGGCGCCGCGACGTCCGAGCCCCCCAAGGCCCTGAGGGAGGCAGCGAGCCGCTGCGGAAACTTTGCTCGCCGCTCCCCGAGCTTGCACTGGAGCCGCCGCGCCTCCGAGGCGCCGGCCTGTCACCTCCGCCCCGCCCCCGCCGCAGCTAATTGGTCGGATCGCCTTGTAGCCACGCCCCCTCCTAGTAGACCCCGCCCGTCTCCCCGCCACGCCCTCCCTTTTGTCCATTGGTGGAGGCAGCTCTGCGCCCCGCCTCTACCTCTGATCATTGGCCCTTGCGTTCAAACCCCGCCCGGTGGACGACGCCCTCGCCTCATTCATTGGTCAATGCGACGCTCCGCCCATTGGTCAACGCTCCGCCGAGCCACTCCCCCATCCGGTAGCACCGCCCCCGCTCCGCCTTTGCCCTCATCCTATTGGTCAATCTGTTTGAGGACCCCCGCCCCTTCCTGCCCACTTGCCTCGCGCCTCAGTTCCCCTAACACACAAGAGTTGCAAGCACCCCGAGCGCCCCGGCGATGCCTTCGGACGGCGGATGGCGCCTCGGAGGCGCGAACCCGAATCTGGGTCGACCCGGGTCGGTCTCGGCCGCGCTTGTCTCTCTCCTCGAGAGAAGCGGCTCTGAGGAAGGTTCGGGCGCGATCCCGGCCCCGTACGCCCCTGGTGGACCCTGTCTCGAGCGCTCCCGCGGTCCCCGTCGCCCCCTGCAGGCCACCAGACGCAACTCCCGCTCTGTCCGGCCCGACCTGCCAGGCCCCGACGTGCCCTGCAAAAAAGGCCCTTGTGGAGCACCCAGGGACGAGAAAAAGAGCGACCCCGGGACTTCTTTTAAGCATCCTGGTTGACAGGACCGTCTGCATCACTCAGCCTCTCCGTGTCCCCGCACATTGTCTCCATCCTGCAACAGCTTGGAGGGCAATAAATCCCGGTGGCAGCAAATGCCAACTTCTCTCAGGCTGCGATGGAATCTGCCCCAAGATGGGTCCTGGGTACCTCCAGCTCCTCCAGCACCCCCCAGAACTTGGTCTCCTGCACCCCCAGTTCCTCCTGCATCCAAACCTCCTCCTGCACCCGAGTTCTTCTTGCACCGCTAGAACCTCATCTCCCGCACCACTGCTGAACTGGTCTCCTGCACCCACTCTTCCTGCATCTCTCTCCAAACAGCTATGAGGAGTCTAGGAAAGGAGAGAATTGGGATAGATTGAGAGTCACCGTTTTTGGATGTTTTAGGACTTGGGAAAAAAAAAAACAGCGGGAGTGGTGTTTGATTTGCATGCAGCCTACCTGGGTTTAATCCCAGCACCCTATATGGTCCCCTGGCCCTGCACTGCCAGGATGTAAGTCCTGAGTGCAGAGCCAGGAGTAACCCCTGAACACTGCCCGGTGTGGCTTCGCCAAAAAAAAAAAAAAATGTTTATTAAGCATTGAAAACTTTTTAAAGTCACTTTTCAAAATTCAAACATCTACACCAAGTTACAACTTCTTTCCTCCCCCCCACCCCACCCCGTT
>PVKC010023193.1:0-17373 GCA_004027635.1 Crocidura indochinensis
CAATGTATTATAAAATGTATGAGATCTGGGGCCGGGCGGTGGTGCTGGAGGTAAGATGCCTGCCTTGCCTGTGCTAACCTAGTACGGACCGCAGTTCGATCCCCCGGTTCCCATATGGTCCCCCCCCCCAAGCCAGGAGCAACTTCTGAGCGCATAGCCAGGAGTAACCCCTGAGCGTCACTGGGTGTGGCCCCAAAACAAAAAAAAATGCATGAAATTTTATCCCTAATATATAAGAGCTTGTTTCTATATGTAAAATTTCCCCTTTTTCAGTATGCCTTTGCAGAAAGGAATTGTGCCATATTATATTGCTGGTTCATTTGGGGGTGTGTTTGCTGTGCCCCATTTTTGACCTGAGCTTCTATCCCAGGCAAGACTTTTCCGTGTAGGTTTTTGTACCAAGCAGAACAAAAACAGGTGAAGTTAATGAAGAGAAGAAACCAAAAACATGACACTATATATAAAGGAAAAAAATAAATAAAAACAAGTTTTAAAAAAGTAATTAAAAGAACAAAGTGATGTAGGAGACATTAGATTTGGGGAAACGGGTTAAGAGGTTAAGAGGTAGTATTATATAGGTCTTAAACTTATAAAGGAAATGTAGGCTTTCCCACTGTCTTTTGAGATAATCTTGTTGGGGTGGAATCTCGGGCACATTTTCATCACCCACCCTGATTTTGTTGAGTTTGAGAAATGATTTGCAGCAGAAAGGGCTTGGGTAGATTTCTTGAACTAGGGTCCATCTAGAGCTGAATCTGATATCAAGCAACAGTCCACATTTGAAGGGGGTGTGTGAGAAGGAGGGCCACAGAGCATGAGTCAATAGCGGTGTTGATTATAGTTTCTTGCTGGAGGATGAAATGTAGGACTGAGTGGGTGTCCCTTCGCTTGGGAGTTGGGTGATGGCTTACTGGAGCAGGAGGTCGGTCTTGATACATAATGGGTTAAGAACTGAGGTTAAAGAGCATTAATAATGCAGGATATTGGAAATGGGGCTGAAAGCATAGTAGGATTTCTGAAGGAGTGGGGAGAGATAATATATACACTCTAGGCATGGATTGTTTACAATTTAGACTTGGCTCTCATATAGATGTCCTATCTCTATGCTTGTACCCACATAAAGACATACATTAGTGATCTATTTTTAGGATGATTTAGAGATCTGACGCTAATAGGATGGGTCTGAGCTCTTAAGGACTGGTTGAATTAAGATAAATAATTAGCTTAGATATAGATTAAGAAAAAGAGGAAGGGAGAGCAAAAGATAAAAGAGAGGAGAATTGAAAATTAGGTAAATATAGTAAAAATAAGGTATAAGAGGTAATAAATCAAATACAAGAGAATGGGTTGATGCATCGTAGTTGTGAGGTTTTCCCAGTTTCTGGGCATTTTGTCAGTGATGGGATTGAGTCTTGCTAAATGAAAGTTTCAGCGTTAATTTCTTAGTCTCTGATTCAATTTCCTTGGAGCACGACTAAGTGTGCCCCCTAAAATAAAACTCCTATGTGAATAACTGCCTCTAAAATGTGGCATTTAATAGTGATAGCATGCTGGTCTTGGGTCAAAGGAAGAAGCTGTGTGACAGATTCTACAAAGCTTCTATTTTAATATTTTAGATTTCCACTTTTCTTTTTTATTAAAAAAAGCAAATTCTTCAATTGAATCACTTTGATTACACAATTAGAAAATAGTTCAGGATTGATAGGACTGGAGCCATAGTGCAGTGGTAGGGCATTTGCCTTGCACATGGTTTACCCAGGACTGACTGGGTTCAATCTCCAGCATCCCATATTGTCCCCCAAGCCAGGAGCGATTTCTAAGCACATAGCCAGGAATAACAACCGAGTGTCACCAAGTATGGCCCCAAAACCAAAATAATAATAATAATGATAATAATATAACAACAATAATAATAATTGTATATAGAGTTTACATCATATAAAATACAAATCCATCCCTTCACCAGTGTCAAGTTTATACCTTCATGTCTCCAGTTTTCCTCTGCTTTGCTCCCTTCCTACCTGTACAGCATATTTTTTGTCTTTATTTTTCTCTTTTTTTTCTGCTTTTTCCTTTCTGTTTCTTTTAACACTGCGATTTGCTGAAATGGTGTCATGCATATAATAAACTCCTTTCTTGTACAGAATGATCATTTTAAATTATGATTAGAAACAGCTTGTATATCATAAATATTTCATAGGGAAAAATAATTTGGGTCATACCTGGATATGCACAGGGGTTGTTCCTAGAGGTACTCATGGGACCTATGCTAGGGATCAGACTGCATGCAAGGCAAATGCCCTATCCAATGTATTATTTCTCTGGCCTTTAAATCATGAAATGTTTATTTTATTTTATTTTATCATTTGCTATTTGGGCCACACATGGTGATGGATGCTGAGGGGTTACTCCTAGATACACATTCAGAAAACTCTCCTGGAATGGGGGACCATATGGGAAGCCAAGTAATCAAACCACAGTCTCTCCTAGGCTAACTATGTGCAAGACACACTCCTTACCGCTTGTGCCACAGCTCCCACCCCTAAATCATAAATATTTTAAACTACTGTTGAGACTGTTTGAGAACTTTAACAAAAGCAAGTTTTCTGGTAATAGAATATATGTATAAATGCTTTATATATAAACATAAATTGAAATGTAAGAAGTAGAATTAGACTAAGTGTTGCTGACCTCAGTGCTTTATTATAGAAAATATGTTTTATTCAGTGATTTCTTGTTGAAGCGCTAATGGCAAATTAAAACTTGTTCAGACAGAGTAGAAAAATGATAAAGGCTTATGGCTATAATACTTTTTATTATATGTCCATTTTTATACATTTGAAAGTAATTTTAGTTGCTCTTATTTGATCCATTCCTATAGAACATCTCTATATGAAATGAATGACCATACTAGTTCTAAAACCAGACCATGAGATTTCAAAACTTATTTTATCAGTCTGCAATTAACTTAAGTTTAATGAAGTTTCATTTGTGGGGACTTGTTTTTGTTTTGGAACACACAAGGTGATTTTCAAAGCTTTTTCTTGGCTATGCACTTGGGGAGGAATCACACCTGGTTGCTGGGAGGACCATCTAGGGTACTGCTGTCCTATCATTTCATCCAAGAATTCATTTTTTATAGAGCCAAAAAGTCAAGCTAACCAAAGTAGCAGTGTTGGTAACTAACTAGCCTCTTAATATATCAGGATGGTTTACATGAAATTCAATTCTTATTCTAAAAAAAATCAAAAAGTGAAGTCAGTGAATAGGGTAATAATTAAAAGGAAGTGCACTAAAGGAACATTTTGATCTTAAGAACAAGGCCTTCAAATATTGTAAAAAAAAAGTTTTAGAAATGATATTGGTCAAAAAATTATATGCAGAGAAGGCATCATTCATTAATTTTTGCTATAGAAAAATATCAGAATATGCATGGAGCAAAATTTTATACAGAAACTTCCAAAAAATCTAATTGAATTAAAAAAAGCAATGTTTATGTGTGCATGAGGTTTCTGATAAGAGAATCATACTTAATAGAAAAATAACCAGTCTAATAATAATAACACTAGACTATAAATAAATCATAAGAAAAAATGGCAATAACTTTTTTGGTTTATTGGGCACACCTGGAGGTGTTCAGTGTGGGATGAACATCCCACATGATTTTTTTGTTTGTTTGTTTTTTGAGTCACTGCCAGCAGCGCTCAGGGTTTTTCCTGGCTCTCTGCTCAGAAATCACTCCTGGCAGGCACGGGGGACCATATGGGATGCCGGGATTCGAACCACTGACCTTCGCATGCAAAGCAAATGCCTTACCTCCCTGCTATATCTCTAGCCCCGGACATCCCATATGAGATGAAGAGATCAAACCTGGATAACCATTTAGTAAGGCAAATGACCTACCCACTGTGCTATTGCTCATGTGCCAATTTTTAAAAAATTATCTCTAAAGGAAATACAGCTTATAATTATTATCTCCTTTTCCAGGGTATAGCTCAATGGCTGGAGCACATGCTTTGTAGATGAGGGCTTTATTTCTTGTACTTTATGGTCATTTAAGAACTAGACCATGAGTAGCACCTGATCTCAGTTGTGTTTGGCCCCGACCCCAAAATGGTAGTTGAAGCATGCTCTAGCATTCTTAAATAGTTAACATTGTTCTTAATATAAGAATAATTATATATTGTATAATTATAATGTGCTTTGTTTGATAATTAAATCCCAAAAAGTACTACCTACTCAATTACAGTAGTAATGATATATTTACCATCTTTTTATATATTTGAATGTTAAGAATTAGTACTAGTACTATGAACTAGAGACTGTCTAAAAGATTCTTAAAGATTAATTCTTAAATCTTAACATTCTTGCCTAAGATGCAGCTATTCTTGGTCAGTCTCCAGCACTGCATATGGCCCCTGAGCACTGTACTGATGATCACTGAGCACAGAACCAGGATTAAGTCCAGAGCATTGATGGGTATGACTTAAAATTCCCTCTTCACCACTCTCCCAAAACCTCAGCCAATCACCCAATTTTTAACAGATTTTTTCTTCTCTATCTTTTTGTTCTTGGGCTGCACGTGATGATACTCCTGACTCTAGGCTTCCTCTTACTCGGCATTTTTTAGACCTAAGGAAACCATATAAGATGCCTAATTCAAAACTGGTCAGACATGTGCAGGCAAATATGTAACCCATTATATTATTTCTCTTCTCCCAGAAATGTTATTTACTGGGTTTTATGTACTATCATTTTTCTTTATGTTTTATGGTGTACCCCCAAATCAGAAAAATTATATAACATATTTTAGTATGAAAAACAAACTATTTCCTACAATTTTGTCTTCAAAGAAGAGGACAAAAGAAAAAATACATATGAGTGAAAAATCACTATCACCACTCAATCAGCATGGGGTTAAAATTAAAATGATTTGTCAAATATGTATGTTTAGTTTTCTTCTTGGAGAGATTATAGTTAAGTTTATATATCATATGTCTAATAAGATGCATATATCTAATAATAACATATATGCATGTGTTTGTATATTTGTTTATCTTGTGGATCAAAGACCCTCTACAGGGAAAGGATGAGATTTACCATTCAAACATATTCCAATACCAAAGATAATGATTTTTACCTTGAAATACCTCAATCAACTATAATTTATAACAATCGTCCTTGATCATAAAAAATAAGTATAAAAATTTTGATTAAGTTTATTTAAATTCTGATTACATTTAAAAAGTTTTATAATTGGGTCCCGGGAGATAGCATGGATGTAAGGCGTTTGCTTTTCATGCAAAAGGTCATCAGTTCGAATCCCGGTGCCCCATATGGTCCCCCGTGCCTGCCAGGAGCAATTTCTGAGCATGGAGCCAGGAGTAACCTCTGAGCACTGCCGGGTGTAACCCAAAAACCAAAAAAAAAAAAAAAGTTTTATAATTGATTCATATTAAATTAAAACTATATACATATGCTTCTTTTTTTTCATGTCAAGTCAAACCTTGTAACTTTCCAAATATACCACATGGAGCCCTGTATGATGAAAGTAGATACAAGCCATACTTTCCAGCACCCATAGGACATACATTCAACTACTACTGTGATAGAGACTATGTGACTCATTCGAACAGTTACTGGGGCACCATTAACTGCACAAGATTGGGATGGGAGCCAATGACCACAGAGCTTTGTCGCAGTGAGTAAACATACTAAAACTGTGTGTGTAATAATAAACCAAAAGATAAACACTGATGTGGATGATGTGATGATAGATTAGGGATTCTCTGCCCAGAAGGTTTGAGGGTGCTACCAAGGCTTCACCAAGCCATGCAGTATAGAGACTAGAACCTTGAACCTAATCCTTGCCAAGTGTGACCATCTCCCAGAATCCAAGAACCTAGTTTTATAAACTGGAGGGCAAATTAATTCTTATAAAGATGCTTTTTGTGATGAAAATTAAGTTTTACTATGATGACTTTTGAGAAAAATACTTAGGAGATGTAGATAGAAACTTTATAAATGTATGTTTTATACATATTCAGCTATAAAACATAACAATAAACAAAATTAAAATTATTTTGTTTCTTTTTAAAAAAAATTGATTAAAGGCCTGGAATTTTCGTTATGCTTATGTTTTTTTTTCAGCTAATAGCAGTTTGAAGTTTTTAATCTTTATTTTCTTGCCATTAGGAAAATGTATTTTTAATTACTTGGAAAATGGAAAATATCCATGGTTTTCCAAAATGTATCGACAAGGTCAATCTGTAGAAGCTGAGTGCTATCCTGGATATAGTCTACCAAATGGAGAGAGATTTATGACCTGCACCGAGAATGGTTGGGACCCTACTCCCAGATGCATCCACATCAGTAAGTAAAGGGGTCTAAGACTACAGTGTATGTTTGTTTTTTAGTTTATCTACATTATGTGCAAATATTTTATAAGCTTCTTTCTAATTTTCAACTACACTTTTCTGGACATGTGCTGTTGTACATATTTCTCAGTAAATATATATAAAATTGTAATGTGTCAAGAAAATATTAGTAATGGGAGTGGTGGCACGAGGGATAAGGCATCTACCTTGTCCAAGCTAGCCTAGTATGGACTGTGGTTCAATGCCCCAGAGTCCCATATGGTCCCCCAAGTCATGAGCAATTACTAAGCACATAGCCAGAAGTAACCCTGAGCATCATAGGGTGTGGTCCAAAATCAAACAAAGAAACAACAAAAACCAGCATAAAAGGAAACATTAAAATAGGTACAAAGTTGAAACCTGTAGTAAAGAATCACAAAAACCAGAAGGCAGAATAGGAGAGCTTTACTCTTTCCTGAATGGACAATAACTACTAGACGCTTTCATTATGGAAGTCAGAAAATCTAACAGAAACATGTTAGATAAAATAAGATAAGACAAGGTGAGATAAGATTAGATAAGATAAGAAGGGATTTCTGTGTTGTGTTTTTGTGCTCCTAGGGTATATCCCTAGGAGTGGTATAGCTGGATCATATGGGAGCTCAATTTCCAGTTTTTGGAGGAATGTTCATATCGCTTTCCATCAAGGTTGGATTAGACCAGGGATCTGCAACCTTTAAAACACAAAGAGCCACTTGGACTCGTTTCCAAAGGAAAAAAACACCTGGGAGCCAAAAAACATCTTGACATTTAAAACAAATATAGCATTGAATACACTGATTCTTATCTTAATGCTATATACAGGATTGTTAGCTGTCAATATGAAGAAAAAAATACTTTCCACTATTTAACAATGTAAAATATATTTGTGCAAATTAATAACCAATTAAAAATTTAAGTGATAATGTTCCCACTCCACTGCTATTGGCCCTGATGTCAGAGCCACTGAAAAGCTTCAAAAGATCTACATATGGCTCTGCACAGGTTGTTATCCTTGGATTAGACTGCATTCCCACCAGGAGTGAATAAGAGTTCTTTTATCTCTAGATGTCTGCCAGCACTACTCATTGCCATACTTTGTGATGAGCTCCAATCTCTATGGCAGGATGGTACCTCATAGTTGTTTTAATTTGCATCCCCATGATGATTAGTGATGTGGAATATATGTTAATGTGCTTTGTGGCCTTTTGTATTTCTTCTTTGTCAAGGTGTAGTCCATTTTTTCTCCCCATTTTTAGATGGGATTAGATTATTTTTTCTTGTAAAGTTCTGACAGTGCCTTGTATATTTTGGATATCAGTCACTTATCTGATGAGTACTGGGTGAATAGTTTCTTCCACTCAGTGGGTGGCTCTTGTATCCTAGGCACTATTTCCTTTGAGGTGCAGAAGCTTCTCAGATTTGAATATCCTCATTTGCTTATCTTTGCTTCCACTTCTTTGGAGAGTGCAGTTTTCTCCTTAAAGATGCATTTAGGCTCAATGTCATGGAGTGTTTTACCTACATGTTATTTTATCATACTTATGGTTCTGTTATGGTTTCACGTTTGATAACAAGGTCTTTAATCCATTTGAATTCTACCTTGGTACAATGTGTTAGATGGGGGTCTGAGTTTGCTTTTTTTGCAATTACCTAACCAGTTGTACCAACTCCACTTGTTGAAGAGGCTTTACCTGCTTTAATTAGAATTTCTTGCTCCTATATCAAAAATTAGGTGATTGTATGTCTGCAGAACGTTCTCTGAATACTCAAGACTATTCCGCTGCTCTGAGGCTCTGTCTTTATTCCGCTACCATGCTGTTTTGATAACTATTGCTTTGAAATGCATTTTAAAGTTGGGGAAAGCATTGCTTACCATATACCTTTTCCCAAGGATTGCTTTAGCTATTCAAGGATGTTCATTGCTCCAAATAAATTCCAGAAGTGTTAATCCACTTCTTTGAAGAAAATCAGGTGTATATTAAAAGGGATTGCATTAAATCTGTGCAATGTTTTAGGCAGAATCGTCATTTTAATGATATTTATCCTGCTTATCCATGAACATGGTATGGGTTTCCATCTCCGAGTGTCCTCTCTTATTTCTTGGAGCAGGGTTTTAAAGTTTTCATTATATAGGTCCTTCGCATCTTTTCTCAAGTTGACTCCAAAATATTTGAGTTTGTGAGGCACTAATTGACAACATATTTTATACCAGGAAAAATATGTTAGAGTAATATAAGACATATACAAATAGACATGGAGTGAATACTATAAAATAGTTTAACAAAATAATTGAACTTAAAAACTTATTTTTGTGAACTTAATATGGTAATTATTGATAGAATATGTAATTTTTGTTTAAAAATACTCCCTGAATTAAGCACTAAGATACTTATACTCTGAGAAAAATATTAAAAATACTTATGGTCCATATTAGATAAATACTACAGGGAAAGTGACTTGGATGCAATCCCTAGTATGCCATATTGTTTCCTGAGTGTATCAGGAGTGAGCCCAGACTTAGGCATAATCCCTTTGCACCACTGACAGTGGCCCACAAATCAAAAAAAATTCATAATAAAAATAAAAAATACTCAAGTACTCTTAATACCTAAATATATCACATTAAGGCACAGACTAGGCAGATAGATTTATCATAAAATGTGTGATTAATTTAGGCTACTTCAGCTAATGGATACAGTTAAAGACATCTTAACTTGCTGGTCTCATGAAGGAAAATAGTAAACCTCTATTAAAGTCTGGCATTTAAGCCATGGGGAAACTTTAGTGTTTGGGAAATGAAAAAGACTTATAACATGAAACATTTGGAATTTCTGAATGTAAATTCTCTTGATTATATGTTTCCCAGTCTTCTCTTCAAATCCACTTGTGTTTTCTGCTCGAAGAAAATATATAAACATATATATATAAACATATATAACATTGAAGGATCTTTTCATTGTGTGCATGTTGACATTTTAGCCTATTTTCTGGTATATGAAAAAATTCATAATTAAAGTAATTATCAGCATCCTGGCCTATCATTCTACAGTCTGTTTCTTTCTATTCTCTGTATATTCTCTTCTCTGTGTGTCTTAAACACTTCTTTGTGCCTTCATGGTGTTGAGGGACGAGGCACATTGATGGTGAAGTATGTGGCAAAGGTACATATCAAAACCACAAAGCCAATAACACTATTAGTCTGAGGCCCAGCCAACAATAAATAATCTCAAAGTGTACATGTAAGGACTCAGGCTGGTAGGTAGAAAAGAATCAGGGGTCACTAATAGAGGGATGGAGAGATGGTGAGTGATGGTGATATGGTAGGATTGGTTTATTATACTCCTTAAGTTTCTCTACAAATAAGTATATAAATCAGTGTGTCTCAATAAACAACTGAAAAATAAATATCAATTTTATTCAGAGAATCTATCTGCTGTACAGTATATTTTGATAACACAAAGATACCTCAATTGTGCATTACCTCTGCAAAACTGAACTATTTATTGATTGTGTGAATAGTTCTAGACTGGTTAAATTCTTGAATGTGTGACTTTTTGAGGAATGTCTGAAAACTTTGCATTCAAAATTTTGCTATTCATCATTGAAATCTGATTTTCAGTTTAAGTATGTGGGTTTTGGTTCTTTGCTAATGGTATGACCTCACTCACTTTTACCTGCTTGCCACTTGACTCATGCCAGTTCTTCCATGACTATCCACTGTATAAGAGATCCTATACCACAATATACCTAGGGTAATGCAGACTATGTGGTCTGCACCTGGATCCCTAAAACCTTGCTGGTACCAGCAGCTCTGTCATCAGCCACTTCAGATTTGCAGCCTGCCTTTCAGCTGCAGCACCTTAGATCTTTTATTCCTTTGTTCTAAAGTCATGTGTGTGCTGCTTTCGTACAGTCCACCAGACACAGACGCAGGTCGAAGATGAAGTCACCCAGTTAGTGGTCTTCTCTCACAGTAATTTTCACTCCCAATCATTCCAACTATCTCTTTGACTGGCTACGTCTTCAGTGACTAAAATTTTAAATTTACTAGTTTAAAGTTGTTATTCTCTTATCTATTACTTCCATTATAACTGTTGTCATTTGTCTAGCATTTACATATTATGAAAAACTTTTTTCTTATATTTTTGGAACATACCTGGAGGTACTTAGCGATCATTTCTAGAAGACTAGGGGGATCATCCGGGGTGCTGGGAATTGAACCTGGCTGAGTTGCTTACAAAGTAAATGCCTTACTTACTGTACTATCACTCTGGCCCCATTTTAAAAACAATACAATACAAAACGTTTTTAATAGAATATTTAAGGCATAAAGCTATATTTTTTAATGTTCTGTCTGCTTTAACTCATGTTAAAAAAGGTTTTTAATTGTAGCTCTTAGTTTATGAAATAACAGTAGGCGAGTGAATCATTTCTATTATGTGAAATTGTGTCTTATTACTATATGCACATTTTAAACGATTTAATGTGAAATTTATAACAACTTCAATGTGATGAAAATCAATGTTATTTCTCAAGTTATAGTTTTAATGAATCAAATGTAATTTTTTCCAGATGCAACTGGAAAATGCGGTACCCCTCCACCAATAGTCAATGGAGACATCACTTCATTTCCATTACAAGAATATGCTCCTGAATCAAAAATTGAGTACAAATGTCAAAATCTCTATAAACTTGAGGGAAATGAGATTATAAGATGCCAGAATGGACAGTGGTCACAACCACCAAAATGCTTAAGTAAGAATATAAATATTCTGAAAGTTTTAAGACAGTATATATAATCAATATGATAGCTTGATGTTTAGAATAAAATGTTCTTGGGTTTTCAATGGGCCATTTTATTGTATAGTTGACAACAAAATTTAATACATAAAGAACTAAAGTTTGAAAAACTTTAAGCACCACAATGGATTTTGCTTTAATATAAGTTATCAGTGACTAGAATGAATGCACAGTGGTTAGGATGTTTGCCTTGCACAAGGCTGATTACTTTCGATAGCGGCATCCCATATAGTTGGTTCCCTGAGATCTCAAGGAATGCAGAACCAGGAGTAATCCTGAACTCAGCAAAGGGTTTTCACCAAAAAATATATATATAAAATACTAATAGAAGTCATATAGTGGATCTTATAATACTTCATATTCACAATTTATGCATAGTTCATGTTACTGCAGTGACAGTTCACAAAAATAATTTGAATTGGCAGAATAGATTTCTAATATTTTGGTTTGTAAAATGTTTTGAGTATGTTTTAACCCAGTATACAAGATTTTATTTGAATCTTCCTATATTTTTAAGTATTTTGATATTAATAACAGTTTTTTATACCTTCAGGTCCATGTGTAATATCGGAAGACATCATGAATAAACATAGGATAAGTTTAAGATGGAAGGATAAAAGCATACATTATGTCCAATCAGGGGAGTTTGTTGAATTTAAATGTAAAATGGGATTCTATGAAGAAACATCAACTAAACTGTTTCGGCAATTCTGTATAGATGGAAAAATTACATATCCCGCTTGTGAATAAAATGGTATTTTCAGTTCAGTCAGAAGCATAACATGTGTAAAGTTACTATGAATGCTTCATTTGTAACCCATCTCAATTTATTTTAAGGTGATATCAAGTGTAAGTGCAATGGCACAGCAGTAGTGCATTTGCCTTGCAGGTGGCTGACCCAGGATGAAATGTGATTCGATCCCCCTGTCTCCCAAATTATTCCCCAAGCCAGGAACAATTTCTAGGTGCATAGCCAGAAGTAACCCCTGAAGTTACCGATGTGGTCCCAAAAACAAAAATAAAATAAAATAAAAATAAAGTGATATCAAATTCTATTCAAAGCAGGCTGATAACACCCTGCTGACATTGATTCAATGCTTGTCATCTGTATTGTCCCCCAACCTCTCCAAGAGTGATTTCTGATAACAGAGCCAAGAAGTAATCACTGAGCACCACTGGGTATAGCCAAGAAAAAAAAATCTATTTGAAGTGTAAAAGTTATGTTCCATATTATGCTGAGATGACATTTTAATCGGAGAGACAAGTGAATTACATTGTAAAAGTGTCACATTAAAATTTGGTGAAAAAAAAAACCTGCTCATACGCTGTTTATAAAAAATGTTTAAAAGTTTATATAAAACATTTCTTCCCTGCTTCTATCCATCATTCTTCTAACAATCTTCAAACTTAGTCTATAATCTCCAAAGAATTCTCATATTCTTATCTCAAGAAACAATGAAAATATAAATTTTAACGTTACTAATAATGTGAATTCACACTGCCTAAGTCAAATATCCATGAAAGAAATAATTTCTAAGTACTATCATTATTGATATGCCAAAATAAGGCCAATTCACAGACATGTAAAACTCAGACTACTCAAAATTCTATATGAGAAATAAGATGTAAATACCTATAAATTTTATTTATTGATGATTGGATTCAGCTTACAAATCATGACATAATCTTCTACAACTTAAACATTATATACAATACAAAAACTTTCATTGACTGGGATTGATACTATATTATTAAAAAGTCATATTAATATTCTTCACAAATTGAAACAAAAATTTCACACATTATCACTTCCTAGAAGGATACAAAGACTAAGGCAAAAATATTTTAATGCTACATAGATATATCGCAATATAGCAAAGACATATACAAGAGTTGAGTTGACAAAACATACTGCCCTTAGATATTTGATTGGGTGTGGAGAATACTGCTTTTATATACAATTTGTATTACTGTTCAATTTATCGCTTATTACAACTATGAAACAAATGAGATCAGTACAAACAAACACTGCATGATTCCATTTATGTAGTACATAGATGACATGACTAGATAACAAAATTAAGTACAAAATTAGCTTATTTCCTATTTGAAAAAACTTCTAGTGGATATTGTTGAACTATGTGAAAATGGACCAGGGAGATAATACAAGGAATACAATGCCTTGCCTGAAGTTGTTTGATCTTTAATACGAGGCACCTGAACCATGTTGATTTTGGTCCCAGAATCCTGAGATACTCCAAAATACATGGCTAGGATTCCAGAAGCAATGACAATTTGTCACAGGTGATTCCCAACAAGGCAGGTCTTAAAGTGAATTGCCAACATGCTTGGCAGAGTAAGGCTAGGAGAAGCTTTCCCTAGAGGTTGAACTAGACGGCATTCCCACTAGCAGTGGATAAGAGTTCCTTCACTCCACATCCCCGCCAGCACTGATTATTCTCATTGTGTTGTGCGCCAATCTCTGTACTGTGAGGTGGTATCTCTTTGTTGTTTTGATTTGCATCTCCCTGATGATTAGTGTTGAGGAGCATTTTTTCATGTGCCTTTTGGCCATTTGTATTTCTTTTTTAGCAAATTGTCTGTTCATTTCTTCTCCCCATTTTTGATGGGGTTAGATGTCTTTATCTTGTAAAGTTTTGTCAGTGCCCTGTATATTTTGGATATTAGTCCCTTGTCTGATGGGCATTGGGTGAATAGTTTCTCCCACTCTGTGGGTGACTCTTGTATCCTGGGCACTATTTCTTTGGAGTTGAAGAAACTTCTCAGTTTAATGTATTCCCATCTGTTGATCTATGCTTCCACTTGTTTGGAAAGTGCAGTTTCCTCCTTGAAGATGCCTTTAGCCTCAATGTCATGGAGTATTTTACGACGTGTTGTTCTATATGGGGGCTACCGTCCTCACATGTATGATATTAATCAATAGTATTTTCTATGATTGATGCAGAAAGTCTATATTTTATTCTGCCCTCACTTACTGCCATTAAGCTCATGTTCAGTACTTCACTTCCTCACCTCCAATCACAACTACTTCACATTTAACCCTTTTTACATTCAGTTTTTGGCTACTCAAGGAGCAGATAATAATCTGCACACAAAGCCAGCTGCTAAACCATACACTAAGTGATATGATAGACTCTCAGCCTAAGAAGATTCCAATATTCTTGTTGCTATTGGTCTACTCTCTGAGGCTTCCTTTTCTCCTCCTTCTTTCATTGTCAGCCTTTGCTTGCTAAGAGACTTGGTTTCTGAAAAATCACTGCTCAAGGATTTTTTCCTGATATGAGTACATCATCAGCCGGTTATCAGACTGCACAAGCCAAACCACAGACCAAATTAATGCACCAAATTTAACACACTCCCAACTATTTCAGAGACATAAAAGAGACAGACAAACAAACATACACACATATCTTTTGAATATCTTATATGCATTTCCTTAACAGCTATAAACCTTACTGAATATTCTCTTATACAGTGATGACTCTCTCCAATGTTTTGTCTATGTTTCTCCTTAGTATCTGTTCAATAATGAATTCTGGTCGAAGAATCCCTAGGTTTAGAACTTATGTTAGAACCAAGTTGCGTGGATTGTTGGACTTGTTCCAGTGGTTCCCATATGCACAAATAACGCAATGAGGCATCGTTCTGCTTTTGCATAGGCTCATTAAAATGGGAAATACTATTCATACAGGCAAGTTCTTATCTAATAGAGATGGGAACATACAAATCCTGTAATGCAGTGGGACCTTACACCTGAACATTGTGACAGTGACCTGGCTTAGACATCAGAAGAACAGGCATTTTCCATTCACCCCTGAACCAGGATTCCATCTAATAAACAACCACGGTTGTCTATAGCATCACCTGTGAGCAATCCTCTACCAAAGAAGACACTACTGCTACCCCAGCATTGACCTGCTCTAAATAGAAGTCCCTTATCACCGAGAAGACATAACAAAAACAAGCTGCTTTCAGGACAAGACTATTCACATTGCCATCTAATTGTGAGGTGAAACTAGAGGAATCTACACATCATATTGACTTCGATGTAGGATATGCACAGAATCTAGGATCTTTAACTACAGAAACTTGACACCAACAACAGAGACTGTATGAAAAAATTAAAACAAACAATGACCTGGTTGGACAACCTAGTATGCTGGATACTAGATTTGATCTTATGCCAGACTGCATGAAAAAATAAAAACAATGACCTGGATTGGTCAACCTAGCATGCCTGGATACTAGAGTTGGTCTTATGCCAGAAAACTTCAAGGGAAAGGTCTCCTTGTATCTAGACCAAGGTTTTTGGTTTCCATGTCTCCCACATTTTCCTGGGCCTAAGCAAACAATTGCCACACTAACACCATTTTACTGTATTTTTAACTCTTATCCTAAAAAAACGAATAAAAACTTATTAAACGTTCTGCTAGACCTTTAATGAGTTAATTGGTGATTCAATGATTTTTTAAATATTCTTGCTACTGAAACTTTTTTTTCTCTTTCATCTTGTTAGTTTCTCTATCTTTTTTGTTTGTTTTCTGCCACACCCGGCAGTGCTCAGGGGTTACTCCTGACTATCTGCTCAGAAATAGCTCCTGACATGTATGGGGTACCATATGGGTCACCAGGATTCGAAACAACCACCTTAGGTCTTGGATAGGCTGCTTGTAAGGCAAACATGGCTGTGCTATCTCTCCAACCCCTAGTTTCTCTATTTTTTAATAACTTTGCCTTTGTTCTTCCTAAAAGAAATGTATATAACCAATTGTCTCAACTTAAATAATTTCAAAAAAATCTGGGGTCAGCAAGGCGGCGCTAGAGGTAAGGTATCTGCCTTGCAAGTGCTAGCAAAGGAAGAACTGTGGTTTGATCCCCCAGACATCCCATATGGTCCCCCAAGCCAGGGGCAATTTCTGAGCACTTAGCCAGGAGTAACCCTTGAGCATTAAATGGGTGTGATCCAAAAAAAACCAAAAAATAATAATAATCATTTCAAAGAAATCTAAAAAAAAGAACAATCTCAACCAGAAGACCTTCAAAAAATAAAAGAAAGGAAAAAACCAGCTTTCTGAACATAAATATATATACAGTTACTATATATATAATATAATATATGTAAAGTAACTGTAGTAGAATGCCCATCTTGAATACAGGCAGGGGATGGGGGGCATCAGGAGTGGGAACGTTGCTCTGGTGAAGGAAGGTGCTCTGTTTATGTCTGAAATCCAACTACAATCATGTTTGTAATAATGGTGCTTAAATTGAAGAATTTAAAAAAATTCTATCACTTAAAACTAAAAATAAATTTTTTTCTACTTTCAAATGTTCATATTCTTTGAGTAATTTTTCCATTGTCTGATCATTTGCTTTAAGACTCTTTTTCAGGGTTCCAAGTGCTGGAAGGCTCGAGGGAGGAGGTGTGAGTGGAGGTGCGGGAAGTGTTTGCAGCCGGTCCCAAGTGCTGGAAGGTGCACAGGCCAGGCGGGGTGAGTGAGTGGAAGCAGGGAACCTGTTTGCAGCTGGTTCCAAGTGCTGGAAGGCTGAGGGGAGGAGGTGTGAGTGGAGGTGCGGGATCTGTTTGCAGCCGGTCCCAACTGTTGGAAGGTGCACAGGCCAGGCGGGGTGAGTGAGTGGAGGCAGGGGACCTATTTGCAGCCGGTTCCAAGTGCTGGAAGGCTGAGGGGAGGAGGTGTGAGTGGAGGTGCGGGAAGTGTTCGCAGTCGGTCCCAAGTATTGGAAGGTGTGCGGGCTCGCCATAATCCAGAGAAGACACCCAAGACACAGGTGACAAAAGAGGGCTAAAATTGGAAGGCACTACCACATCAATAAATGCAAAGAAACAGGGGTAAACTGAAGAGGAACCTAACTTCTGGAGATACAGAGAGAAACCCTAGCAAATTTCCAAGCCCACCAAAACGCACAGATCCATTGGAAGAAAATATAAAAGCAGCAATGAGAAAGGAAATGGAAGCCATTATAAAGGAATTGAAAGAGACGCTAGCCACCGAGCACAAGAACTCCATGAAGGAACAAATCAGCCAAATTAAAGAAGAACTGTCAAAGAATATGAAAGATAGCATACAAAAGGAAGTAAACGAGTTAAAAGAAACCATAACGAGCCAAATGAGCAGGATCGCAGAGATGGAGAAAC
>PVKC010023194.1:0-17369 GCA_004027635.1 Crocidura indochinensis
TACTTTATGCTTGAAGTTCTTTATTACTAAAATGTCTAAATAGAATGCCTGTTCATAAATTTTATTTCATTATTATTGACATAAATGTCCCACAATTAGCTGCAATGACTATGTCCTGCTGTGAAAAACATCACAACACAAATACCACCAGAGGGCTGAAAACCACTATCCTTAGATATATCTTTTCTAGTTTTCTCCATAATTTCTCTCGTGGCCCCACATTCATCCATACTTCATAGCCTCAATATTATTTAGAATGTTTTTCTCTATTTCTTTTTCTATGAACCATTCCAAATCCAATCATTACTCATTGTCTAATACCTTTCTCCCTGATGATTCCTTCCCTAGTTTGCTATCTGCCCATTCATTAAATAGTTATTAAATGAACCAAGGTCCTGGTCTTATGAATATAGCAGTGATCAAATAACAATAAACAAATAGCAAATAAAAACAAATCCTTGACCTCAAAGATTTTGGCGGGAAAGTTGATAAAACATAAGGTATAAGTAATTAAGTTAGGTAGTGGTAATTTGTTCTATGGGAAAAATAAAGAGAAGATAAATAGAGAGCAATGCCCACTCTCTATTTTATTTATAACAAGAAGCAACTTTATTTTCATAGAAGTAATTTTTTTGGTATTTTTGGTTCACACCCAGCAGTGCTGAGGGGTTACTCCTGGCTCTATGCTCAGAAATCACACCTGGCAGGCTCAGGGGACCATATGGGATGCGGGGATTCGAACCACTGTCCTTCTGTTGAAAGGCAAACGCCCTACCTCCATGCTATCTCTCTGGCCCCAGAAGTAATTTTAAATAGAGTTGTTGTAGAAGGCCTCATGATGAAGTTATAATTGAGCAAATATTGAAAGAGATGAGGGAGAAAGCCTTGTGAATATTTTGATAAAAATCTTTCAGAATAGCAAATGCAAAAAGCTGAGAAAAAAAAGCACATGTATTAGAGCAGAGTTCCCAAGCACATTTAGTTTACGAACCTCCCTTTTAATTTCATAAGTGATAGAAAAATAATATTCAGCACCTCTTGGAAATCTACATAGGCTACTACAGATCGCTCATAATTCCAGCAACCATGGTAGGCATTATTATGCACTTTGGGAAACTCTGATTAGAATAACTTAAATCTCTGTGGGTTTCTAAGCTGGCAGTGGGTGGGAAAAAAAACTTTTTTTTTTACTTTTAGATAAAAAGGTAGAATAGATATTATAAAACTATAAAACTGAATAAAAGAAAAGAAAAATACCAATATGCCTGAGGAAAGAGTTAGAAAGATGTAGCAAAGAGCAGTGTCAGAGGTGACAAATTGAGTCATATCCAAAGGATTTTGTAAAAGTTGGTTTCATAAATCCTAACAGGATACCCTTAGATTGAGAAGAGGAGAGACATGTCTAACTCACATATTGAGCAGCCTTATTCTAGATACCATGTCAAAAAATAGTTGTAAAGGGGCAAAGAGCAGAAATTAAAAAGGATAGCTAGGATTTATGTCATCTCTTCTTTCAAAATATCTTCAGAATCAATTCACTTATCACCACTTCTACCCCAATCTATGCCACTAAGCCATCATTATCACTTGCTTCAATCATAGAAATAATTTACTCAAGAGTTGAAATTGAAATATGAGAGACATTGTTATCTCCACTTTTTCTTCCCAGAGTACCCTGATCAGCACGAAGAAAACTGTGAGAACAAAAGAGGTCAACAGAGAAGGAATCTATACCTGAGTTTGGGACATACTACCACTTTAAGGTTAACATGTACATTAGATGTTAACACATTTTCACTTTAGATATACGATAATATCAACATATATTTAGAGATACCAGATTATTAGGCTGAAGATATAGCTTAGGGGTGAAGGCACTCTGGTGCATTCCTTGCCCATTATATGGTCCCTTGAGCAATGCTAGAATGACCCTAAGCATTGCCAGGTGTGATTTCCTCCACTTCCCAAGAAAGTTAAATTATCAAAATATATATATATGTGTATATATATACATATATATATCAGTGTAGATAAAGAAGAATCATTGAGCACAGTTGTGAGAAGAGCTCAGGAGTAGTTTGGATCAAAGAAAATTGAGAATGGGCATTCACTGATGTTGGAAAGGCAAAGTTTTTGAGTGGACAATTCAAGAACTCCATAGTTCAAGCAAAATTGGAAATGGCCACTGTATTTAGAAATATAGAAGTCCCTGGGAATCTCAAGGAACTATCTCAGAGGTTGAGAGTGGAAAAGGGTGAAGGTAGAAGGTTCCAGAATGAAAATGAAGAGTCAGCTGAAGATGACGACATTTTTCTTTCAAGAAGTTCTTTCATTTCTTTTCATTTCCTTTTCCTTGAGTTTCTATACCAAATAGTACCTTTCTGTTCTAAATTTTGCCACCTTTAGTGATACTTAGTTCTTCATCTTTATATCTTTTTCCCCCAACTAATTTGGAAGCTCTTGTCGAGATCACTCACTTCTTTCATATGTATAATACTTCCTTCAATACTTGCACAAGCCTGTGTCCACAGGGAACATTCGATAATTTTGAGCTAAATAAATACTTCGTCTACAGTTGATCCCCTTTTTCCTAATATATCTTCATAACTATACTTTTAAGCATTTATCGGGTCAAATTTCTGTTATTTAACCTAACCTTTAAGGATTTTCACGAACTAGGCCTGTTCATGTAAAAATTTTAGCACATTCCTCTTATTTTAACACTTCAATGCCTTCTGTGTTAGTCAGGAAAATTTATCAATTATCTCCTGAAGAGATATTACTTACTTTTATCTCACTTTCATTTATATTAGCCTTATGGAAACATTTTACAATTCAAATATTTTGTTGTAAACTACCACAAACATTTCCTAGTCTTGTCATTTAGTGTCATTTGCCCATACATAACATATGAACTTATGCCACATATTAGGTCTAGCATCTCTACCTCAACATCATAATCAATATCATACTATCTCATATTGGAGTGAATGTTCTTTTATTGTCCTTCAGTCAAGAGCTTCATCCAAGGTACACCACTTCTGAAAGAGATCACCATAATTTAGTGGTAGATTTCGTCTGGGTTTTATGTCTTAACATAAGAGATAGACACACACACACACATTCACATTCTGGCATTGCATGCTGTCACCACACACTGCAGTTGGCCAATGTGCTCATAGAGTTCATCTACCTAGTAATGGTGGCATCTATGTTGTTCAGTACAAAAGAAAGTGAATCTCAGGCAGCAGACACCATTATGTTTGCTGTAAAAACCTATCTGCCTTTACAGGTCCTCACACAGGCAGTCAGACCTTCTCTCAAAACTTATTTGATCACTGACAAATGCTACCCAGAATGCTTTTTTAGGCCAGCAAGCTGCTCCAGTCCTGTGTGAGAATGTGCAAACAAAGACCCAATGGAAGTTATGCCAGAAATGGACAACTTCCAAGACAGTTGCCTGCTTGCCCTGAATAGAGAGTGTGGTGCTGCATGGATACTGGATCCACAAAAGGTCATAGCAGAAGTCATCACATGGAGACTGCCCTAAATCAAGGAGGCTAGTCCTGATACAAATAGCTGTCATCATACAACATGAACATTTGAAGCCCTTTCTCTCCACATTTATTTCAGGATTCCATGGATAACAAGTGTCCTTTCCAAAAGGAACTGCTTTGGTCAGTGTATGCTTTGGTCAGCAGATGCAGAATAGAGATAGCCAATACTTAATTGTTCATTTTCTTAAAGGTAACTCAAAGTCCAAAAATACTTTTAAAATTAATGTTAAATTAAGAGGCTTAGTGAGGGTTCTGAGTAGTAGCGCAGAGGTAGAGAGGTAAGGTGCTTACCTTGCATGTAGCTGACCCAGGACAGACCTCAGTTCGATACGTGGCATCTATGAAATTCTTTTTTTAATTTTTAATAGCTTTATTTAAACACCTTGATTACAAACATGATTGTTTTGGGGTTTCAGTCATGTAAAGAACACCCCCCACACCAGTGCAACATTCTCATCACCAGTGTTCCAAATCTCCCTCTTCCCCACCACTTCCCCATCTGTACTCTAGACAGGCTTTCTACTTCCCTCATTCATTCACAGTTATGATAGTTCTCAATGTAGTTATTTCTCTAATCAGGGGTTACTCCCAAGCCCCACACCACCAGTTGATTTTTATTCTGATTGTGATGCTTGTAAACCTTTGGTCACAATGCACTAGAAGTTGCAGTTTTTGTTTGTACCATTGGAACTACAAACATCAAGGTCACCAAGATTGCACCCTGGATATGGAGCAATGTTGGTGATTGATCTTGGAATTTTATGCCTACAAGAAAGTTGATCTCACACTGTGCCACAACCTCAAGCCTCTAGATTCAGCAGTTTTGCCTAAATTATTACAACTAAGTAAAATACTATTTTATCTTTAGACTATGTACTTTTATGTTTTAAAGCTCAAAGTTATTATTTTTAATCTTAAGTCATAGATTTCAGAATTAGTTAAGATTCAAAATTAACTAACAAGGCAGACCTTTACAGATATTGCAGAAGAACCTGAAAAACAACAGATCGACGAAATAAGAATATGCTTTTCTTTTATCAGTTTTTAAAATAGATTAAAAATTTAGGGCCCGGGAGATAGCATGGAGGTAAGGCGTTTGCCTTTCATGCAAAAGGTCATCGGTTCGAATCCCGATGCCCCATATGGTCCCCCGTGCCTTCCATGAGCAATTTCTGAGCATGGAGCCAGGAGTAACCCCTGAGCACTGCCGGGTGTGACCCAAAAACAAAACAAAACAAAAAAAATTAATGATCCTTAACTCAATTACTATTTCTTCTTCTTAATCAACTACAGAATGTGTTACTTTTCAACAGAAATAAAAAATAAAACTCAATGAAATTATTATGGAATGAATTTTCCTCTTAAGAGAAAGATGAGACAAACAATTCAGCTTATGCAGTAGACATTTTTCATTATTTTTACAACATGAGCAAACAGAGGATGAAAGAACAACCTTCACCTTTCACTATATGTTCTGCTCTATTCTAAGATTTACAGGGACCCTGTAAAAAAAATTTAATGCACAAAATAAGAAAACCGTCAGTCACTAGACAGGTGACCATTAAGTATATTTTTATGTGAATCAGTTACAATAAAATAATGGCTGTTGGTAACAAAACTAAGGCCATGACTTTGAGGATCAAAAATTTTAAATGAGAGTTTCCAAACAAAAGTGTTTCTTTAGTGTAATTTGTAAAGTTACTACATTGTGAGAATTGCACAAAGTCTCCTTTACTAATGACAAAACTACACTTGGATTTTTGGTTCAGTGAAGTTATAGTCAGAAGAGAAGTCGAATCATTTATATCATTTTAAATGTAAAATTTCACACAATTCTTGATTTTAAAATGGTGACATTTGTAAAAAGCTCTAATTGTAGTCAATTATTACAGTCCTCCGGCGCCACCTAGCGTTATCTATATATTGCTGTAAACCTAGTAAAGCAATTTTTCCCTGTAGATTTTGAGCCAGAAGGTGCTCAGGGCTTACTCTGGCTCTGCTTAGGAAATCACTCCCACAAGGATGATGGATTGGCCACTTGCAAGATAAGTACTCCACCAACCTACTACTATCTCTTCAAATTTGCAACTTTTTACCTGAATATTCATACTTTGAAAATAAATAAAAACAAGTCATTACTTGATTTAATTTTAATGATCAAGTTCTTTGTTGTTGCAAATCAGCCCCTGAAGAGGTTGACTGATGGAGGGATGGAGGATGAGGTCTTTCCCCTCCAGCTTGGAGCACGCGTCTGCCACCCTGCTCAACCAGCGGTTCTAAGGTGAAGGCGGCAGGAAGAAAGCCAACCGGCAGTCAAGCTTCCGAAGAAAATAGCTCTTTATACCGTAAAGAAGCCAAAGCCTCAAAAGGCCTAGGAATAGGCCAGGAAGCCGCCTTCCACAGATGCTTGCTTTTATGCCCCAGAATCAGGTACCACCCAATGATGGAAGCAGAATCGGGTACCACCCTAGGTGGGGGCAGAATGCCAGGTCACACCCTAGGGTAGGGCACAATCACTGATCAGGGTAGGGTCAGTAACATAATAATCCCATTAAATGTTTACATACACAACAATTTGCCATTATTTTGATTGATTTTAAATTACTGAAAATTTGTCACCTTTGTTTCCACTGATAATGTCTAATTACCACTGATTTTTGTTTGTTTGTTTGTTTTTGTTTTTGGGTCACGCCCGGCAGCGCTCAGGGGTTACTCCTGGCTCCATGCTCAGAAATTGCTCCTGGCAGGCACGGGGGACCATATGGGGCACCGGGATTCGAACCGATGACCTTTTGCATGAAAGGCAAACGCCTTACCTCCATGCTATCTCCCGGGCCCCACCACTGATTTTTTTTTAACTGGAGTTATTCTAAATTTAACTAGCTTTGGGTGAAAATTAAGTCACTTTATAATTGATTAATTTAAGCGTGTTAGAATGGGGCATCTACTGAAATAAATGTTGATTTTACAGAAAAATTCAAGACATGAAAATATAAGGTACTCATTGAATACCCAGTTCTTATGAACTGACTTTATACCTTTCTCAGTTTTCCTTATAGCAAGAGTAATCACAAAGCTCAGATGAGGTGGGTTACTGCTACTTCCTTTAACCTCATTACAAATTAGAATGCCATGGAGACAGTGGTCAAATAATTAAAATGAAAACATCAACTATTCATAAAGTTAATTTTATATGCTTAATAAAGTTCTAGCCTTTCTTCTCTTGAGGGCTCAGAAACCTGTCTTGTAGCTGCAGAAATAGGAGGATTATAGTACTTTCCTTTTACATATTGCCAACAAAATTGAAATCCAGAGCATCATATCTGGTTCCTCAAGAGCCACTAACCATAATAATCTCTGAGCAGAGAGTGAGGAGTAATTGCTGCTGGGTGTGGCCACCATGAAAATTGTCTTATACAAAATATGCACTAGAGACAGACATAGCAGGCCTTAAGAAGAATTTTTATTTTATGATTAGCCTCAGACAAACAGGTTTTCCCAGAAAAATCTTTAGGCATAATCCTAAAAATACCTTAGTTTTCTTTCATAATAACTACTAAAAATAATGTTGCCATATAGAAGAAAGTAGTCTTTTAAAAAACGATTTGCTTCAGTTATCAAACACATTAAGAATATCACAGGATAATAGAACAAAAATGTATCTCCTTCCTTTTCTTGAAACATACAGAAATAATATAGTCTTCATATGCACTCCCAGAAATAACCTTTTATTTTATTATTTATTTGTCTGGATTTGTCTTTCTAAAGTCATTTTACTAAATTATGCAGTATGAAATTTATAATCAATGATACAGTATTGCAAATTTTAAAAAATTGCTAAGAATTGATGGAAAATAAGTTTATTTGGTGATCATTATGCATGAATATTAATGTCAAATCATTATGTTGCTAAGCCATAACTAATCTATCAATTGTACTTTTAATTAAAAATGTATGAAACAACCACAAAGTATTTCAACAACTAGAAAAATAGATGTGTTTTCACTTCTAGATAAGGAATGCTAAGATTGAAACAGATAAAAAACATAGTTTAAGAAATAGAATCACAGTCTGGATCTTTTGAATTCAGATATATAGAAGGATAATAAACTAGCTTGTTCTTCCAGTGAAGCCAACATTACTGTACTACTCTAGTCTATAACAAAGAAAAATGGAAAAAGCTCATCATTTCAGCATGAATAGCGTTTTTTCTTTCTTTAAGTGGAGTTCCCTGTAAAAGTGCCTTAGCTTCTTCATTTACAAACATTAAAAGGAGCTGTAATTGTGAGTCATTCTATTAAAATCACCAGTTCTCCCAACAGGGCATGAAGACACTTTAAGAAAGTTATATTTTTTCAGGTTAAATGCTGCCTTGTTTTATGATCAAAATCTGTGTCTCTGAGACTGAACCTTGGAGACTGCAATACTTTGTATGACTCACTCATGTATTTGTGGGCAAAGTTGCCATTACACACTGACACAGCCCAGCCAACAGTCATTGACTATTCTCCCTGTGCCCTTGCCCTTCTTCATTCTCTCTTCAGTGATTGATTCTAACCAAATCAATCCTTTTCATGATAGGCCCCATCACGCACATCTCTGCTCTGCCTAGAAGCATTCCATGTCAGGAATTCTATGGAAAATAAGTAAATTGTCCCTAGGCAGAGGGGAGCTGTGCAACCTACTCTTCCTTTCTCTTTTCCAACTTCACTTTCCCCTTTCTCCTCCATCTTGTGAGTCTCTTTTCCAGTCATTTCCTCAGAGCCAGAGGTGTTGTCTCCTTGGTCTCGAGATCTTTTCCAAGGATAAGAACATGCTTTTCTTAACCACTCTCATAGTCTACTTGCAGTTCATTATCTTGCCATCATCCTTGATCATACAGCCATATTCTATGAACCTCCTGTACCTCAAAACCTAATTAACTTATCTCCATTATTTATATTATCAGGTGATAAATATAACTCATCTTTTTCTTTCTCCAGGTATAGTTGCCATCTTTTATACCCTTAAACTCTCTAAAGCATGGATGAACAAACATTTTTGATAAAAGGGAAAATATTTCCCTTTATGAGCCATACAATACTATAACAAACCTCTTAATTATATCACAAAGAAAAAATCATTCAATATATAAATAAAAAGGCAGGTCTATTCTAACAAAATGCCATTTACAAAGACAGACAGGTGGCAAGAAGTAGATTTGGTATCTAACTTAGCAGTCAGGATTTGGCATTTATTTCTTGGAATAATTATATGAAAGCATGAACTCGATGTATGTTTTATTCTCATTCTATGAAGTTTCTGGTACAAAATAATTCCTTAATAACTTAAATGTCTTCAAACAAGGTAACAGTATCTCACTGGTAACATGAGGTAATAATATTAACTTTGGAAGTTACAAATAAAGTTTGGGAGCTGGGAGGTGGCACAGGAGGTAAGGTGCCTGCTACCTTGCCTGTGCTAGCCTAGGACGGACCACGGTTCGATCCACCGGTTCCTATATGGTCCCCTGTGCCTGCCAGGAACGACTACTGAGCACATAGCCAGGAGTAACCCCTGAGTGTCACTGGGTGTACCCCCCCAAAAAAAAAACAAATAAAGTTTATGAAAAGTCCAAGCCAGGAGCAACTTCTGAGCGCATAGTCAGGAGTAACCCCTGAGCGTCACCGGGTGTGACCCCAAAAAAAAAAAAACAAAAACAAAAAAAGTTTGTGAAAAGCATATCACACTACTAAAAATAATAATCAGTACAAAAACTTGTTTAAGTCTTTCTAAACTCTATTCCCCATGCAGAATATTGAAAAACTGGAAAATGAACAGGATTTGTGGGATAACCCAAGCTGATTACTGAAGAAAACATTGAGATGCTAAGCTAGTAAATATGGATTTATAACTCATGGTTTGTGCTTACCACACTTTATTTTAAATAAAAGTAATGGCAGAGCAAATCTGGTGAGAAAAAAATGATGTTAGTTGACTAAATGCTCTGGATTAACTCCATTTTTTGTTCATGAGATTTATTAAAATTAATCAGGCCTAAATCTATAATTAATTAAGTGGCAATATGCTGCCTGAATGCTTTGCTTATTCAGAATCCTTTAATCTTTGCAGAAGTTTTGGGTAGATATTAAAATCTCTGCATCTTTGCTTGGTATCCCCACATTTCCTCTCTGCTTCCAAATGTTGTATTAGCAATTTCCTGCTTCACTGCTCCTCCCTATAAAACAAGCTGTAAGGTTTCTTAGCAGAGTTGAGTAACAGCACTTTGGTGTCTCTTTATAAAATTTGACTTTCTGGAACTCTCATTCTCTGCTGATGGTAATGCTGTCTAGTTGAGCCTTTCTGGAAAATAATATGAATATTCCTCAAAAAAAAAAACCTGGAAATTGAGCTCCCATATAATCCAGCAATACCACTCCTATAGATATCTTAGGAACACAAAAATATATACAAGCATGCCCTCTGCACATCCATGTTCATTGCAGCTCTATTTATAGTAGCCATAATCTGGAAACAACCCAGATGTCCAACAACAGATGTGTGACTAAAGAAACTGTGGTACATCTACACATTGAATACTATGCAGCTGCTAGGAAAAATGAAATCATGAAATTTGCTTATATATAGATTGCCATGGAGACTATTATGCTGAGTGAACTAAGTCAGAAGGAAAAAGATAGACACAGAATAGTCTTATTCATATGTGGGATTTAAGAAAAATAAAAGACAGTCTGGTAATATAACCCAGAGACAGTAGAGATGAGAGCCAGAAGGACCAGCCCATTGTATGAGTCTTACCACAGAGTGGTGAGTGAAGTTAGAGAAACAACTACACTAAGAACTACCATAACAATGACTAACAACTACCAAACAATGATAGTGAGAGAAATAGAATACCTGCCCCTAAGAGAGTCAGGTGGGGGGGTGGGGGGAGAAGGGTGATGGGGGACATTGGTAGTGGGAAGTTTGCACTGGTGAAGAGGTGTATGTATTTTATTATTAAAACCCAACTACAAACATGTCTGTTACCATGGTACTTAAAGAAATTATTTTTAAAAAAAAGAAAAAATATGCAAAAAATAAATAAAAATAAAAATTGACTTTTTTCTTGCCTTTTTTTCCCCCTTAAGATCAAACTTTCAGGATATTTAACTGTTGCCATAGAAATCAAGGAAGCTGTGGGCCGGGCGGTGGCACTGAAGGTGAGGTGCCTGGCTTGCCAGTGCTAGCCTAGGACAAACCGCGGTTCGATCCCCTGGTTTCCCATATGGTCCCCCAAGCCAGGAGCGACTTCTGAGCGCATAGCCAGGAGTAACCCCTGAGCGACACTGGGTGTGGCCCAAAAACAAAAACAAAAAAAAAATCAAGGAAGCTACCTCATCAGCTGATAACTCAGCTCTTCTGTAACTTGTTTAGACCCTTCTGACTACATATACCCCTGATCTACATTTCAGAGATATCTAAATGACCAAGACTGGCACCCAAAGGCAGTGTGCAGTTTATAGTGGATGAGGGCTTTGTTTACAGGTAGCCTGTCTACTGGAGCTAAAGCAGTATTTAGTTACCTTTTCCATGCAATTACTCTCTTCTGACCTTATCTTTTTGTGGCTCCCCCAGCCTGTGCTGTGGTCCTGATTTACATGATTTTCATCTGTAGTTTTCTTTGAATATCCTGGAGGCTCCTGGGGAGTGTGTGGCTGGGGATACAAAAAACCCCTGGTTGATAATTGATGGGCTAAATAGAAGATTTTTCACCTTAAAGGTGGTTTATTGTCATTTTTAGTTATTTTCTGAATAAAATAATTTTAATTTACTGAAATATATCTAGAGGACTATGAGGGAGAGATAGAGAATTAGAAAAATCGCAAACACACATACTGAGAGAAAGAAGATTTCAATTGAGGAAAAAGCCAAAAATACATAGCACAGGGTGAGATGTAGGAGACACCAAGATGGAGAATGAGCCTGCCTTTTAAGTTTGTTGCTCTGTTCTAAATAGAAAAAAAAAAAAAAGAGCTGAAACTACAGAAAGGAATGAGATCATTCATTCTCCACCCTCAAGCTGATGACTTTTATTAATGGCTTTGATTTAAAGTGTTATTTAAGAGTCTGATTCCACCAAATTTACACAAGAAAAGATACCTATTTAATGTTTGCCAACATTTTTGAATAGAATAAATGGTTTATATATGCCACACAATCTCCAAATTCCCCATAACATCAGAGTACTTTTAGGATCTTCTGAGAGAATGCTTAATTTCTCACAAAAGCTCAGTGATGCTTTGAAATAAACTTACATTTCTCACAAACATGTATGCACATTGGAAAATAATGATCTATCTTTTAGCTATGTATAATATTTATTAAAATTCATGTTTATATGAAATAATTTTGGTTCACAAATAGAAATTCCTTCCAATAAACTTGGAGCCAGGATTAGAACATGATAGCCAAGTAACTACAGATACATCAATGGTTGATTATTTTTTCTTTTTTCTTTGTTCTGTTTTGTGTTCTTTGCCACAGTCAGCAGTGCTCAGGGATCATTCCTGGCTCTACACTCAAAAATTACTCCTGATAGGCTTAGAGGACCATATGGGATGCTGGAGAGCGAACCCAAGTCAGTCATGTGCAAAGCAATTGTACTTGCTGTATAGTCTCTCTGGTCCCAGTGCTTGAGTTATTTACATAATATTCTAAATAATCTGGGGGCTAGGGAGATAACACGGGCATTAGAGATGCAGGCTATGTATCTACCGTCCCCCCCCTTTTTTTTCTGGCACCATGTGGACATCTGAGCATTGAGCATAGCCAGGTATATCCCAATGACCTATGCACCACCGGATCCAAGTAGCACCACATACTCTGACCCTGTCATAGAACCTCAGGGCTTGTTGGAGCATTTCCTCACCACTTCCCTACAAAAATAATTCTTATTAATTAAGGTGTAGTAAACAAACGAAGGGCAATCTTTAGTTTCAGGAATGAATGCCTGCAAAATACTTGCTAATAAGAATAAGTCTTCTGGGGCTGGAGACATAGCATGGAGGTAAGGCGTTTGCCTTTCAAGCAGAAGGTCATCGGTTCGAATTCCTGTGTCCCATATGGTTCCCCGAGCCTGCCAGGAGTGATTTCTGAGCCTGGAGCCAGGAGTAACCCATGAGCACTGCCAGTTGTGACCTAAAAAACAAAAAACAACAACAATAAAGTGAATTAAGTCTTCATGCTATCAAGTAAAATATGTTTTCTTTTTGTTTTCTTTTTTTTGGGGGGGGGGTGGTGGTCACACCCAGCAGTGCTCAGGGGTTACTCCTGGCTCCATGCTCAGAAATTGCTCCTGGCAGGCACGGGGGACCATATGGGGCACCGGGATTCGAACCGATGACCTTTTGCATGAAAGGCAAACGCCTTACCTCCATGCTATCTCCCGGGCCCCGAAAAATATGTTTTCTCTTAATCAGAATGTTTTAGGAAGATATTAACTCTTTGTAATAACTGAATACCTAGAGAAGTAGGAGCTGGAAGAAGTTAAATTTTAGTTGAAATGATTACAAAAAAAGTTCAATTTTAATGAACATTCTAAATGATAGAGAAAGATTGCTCTTAAACAAAAATATTAAAATGAGCAGTGAAACAATGACTGATAATATTGGATGGAATTAAATTAATATTAGATTCTATGATAACAGGCAAATGTCCTGAAAACGTCAAATACCTAGTAATTCTATTTCTTGAAGATGAAAGTAAATTTAAACATTTTCATGTTAATAAAGACTGTTAAATTCTTTTCCAACAAGAGATCCAGTTAATCTGATTGCAATCAATGGAGCATATGGAACATTAAGCAGTCATCAAAACTTACATTTGTAAAGCATTTGTTAGCTATAGAACTATCTATTATTTAAGGAAAAGGCATACCAAATTGTGCATATTGAATAACTTCTTCTACTCCACCAGTTGAAGGAGACAGTTCTAACTTTGTCAACTCTTGGGTAGATTCTTTTTCCTTCTCCCTTATTCACCAACTTAATTAACATTATTGGAGAAAATGAATATAGCTCTGTCCTCTGAACTGACTAGAAGGTATATTCCTATAGTGATATTTACCATATGATATTTACACAGTTAGTCAAAAATCTAATAGATCCGATGTCTCAAAATATGTGGAATATGGAAGTTTTTTTTCTTTAAAATAACCTTCAGATTTACCCAGGCAAATGACCATCCTTGTTGTAAGCTTATTTCAGAAAAAAAAATGTCCTTAGATTTTGTGAGCCTGAGGACAGATACAGGAGTAAACCTAGAATAACATCAGGTATGGCCACAAAACAAAGAGAAAAAGAAAGAAAAAATATGAAGGAGTAAGGAAGGGAGAGAAAATAGAAAAGAAACTGGAAGTAAAAATAGAGCATGTCAAAAAGGATACAAATCCGAAAGTGTTAACCATGCTCAAAGCTGGAAAAAAATTAAGCGCCACATAACAGCAGTAGTGTTCTCAGTAGTGAGAATAAACAAATGATTGAATGAACAAATGAAAGAGATGAATTTCCATTATGTATTTGCCTGGCTATGAATGCAAATCAAAAGAAGTGAATAAACTAGGAATTACCATTAGAATGTACAGCAGTAATTGCTGCAGAACCATTGATGAAGGGTAAAATTAGTGGGTAAAACTTTAATTAGAAAGAGTAGTTAATAGCTTTAAAAAATGTCCCCAAAATATTTACTAATTACTGATGATGGCTTTAACAATCCACATTCTCTGGTTCTGCTCTATGAAGGGGTTAATAGCTTAATTTTGTTCCCCTTTGGTGTAAACTGCAATGAATAGCTTCTATAAAATTAAAGACGGAAAAAGGAAAATGAAAATTTTACTCTGGATAATTTATCATAAGTCACTTACCCAAGTGATCAAGACTAATAAGTTATATCAATACTGTATACCTCCATTTGATCCAATGATTACATCTCCTATTTTTTAAATGCAGCACCATGGAATAAATATGATACAATATATGATAGAACCAAATTGATAAATATTTTATGAAATTCTTATCAACACTGCTTCAGAAATATTAAGGCAGAAAGGACAAAAAATGAGGAGCTATGACCTTTCATAGAGCTGACCCCAGATCAATTCCTTTTATCACATTTGATCTCCTAAACACTATAAGGACCAATCTCTGAGCACAGAACCAGAATGAGCCCTGAGCACCACTAGATCTGTCCCAAAAACTAAACATATGTGTCAAACCTATAAAAGAAAGGGTCAGAGAAAAAAATCAAGATTTGTCAAAGACTAAAAAGATGCAAAAGACAAGCAGAACTGCTAAAATGTTTACTAATTCACAAATGAGTATCAACATCCATTTTTCAGATTTGATAAACGGACAATGGTCATACAAGAAAGCTTTCCCAGAAGATAATTTTCCTGTCTGAGGAAGAAGTGATTTTTTTTTCTTCATCAGAATTAAGTAATGCTTTTTACTTAATAGTTGGAATCTTGAGTTTTAGGAAAGATTACGTGTTTTGTTTTGGAACCATACCCACTAATACTCAGGATTAACTTTTTTTGGCATGCTTGGAGGACCATATGGGATGCCAAGGATCAAACTCATGTCAGGCACATGTAAAACAATTGCCCTACCCACACTGCACTATCACTTCAGCACAGAAAGCTTAGAAATAATAACCTAGATTTTATACCTATTCTATAATGTAATGGTATATAAAAAGAAATTGGCCTAATGTTAACTAAGGACTTCCAGAACCTTTCATCTGTGTTTCTTTTGTGGTGGCAAAAGGGTTTCAGAGTCTAGTTAGGGCCCAGAGTTGACTTTACTAATTAAATTATATGTTGGGGTCCAGAGTGGTGGTGCAAGCAGTAGGGCACTCTACAATAAACGGACTGTAGTTCTATCCCCCGGTGTCCCATATGGTCCCCTAAGCCAGAGGCTATTTCTGAGCACAGCACCAGGAGTAATCCCTGAGTATCATTGAGTGTGCCCAAAAACCAAAAATTAATTAGTTAATTAATTATATGTTGGACATTAGCATTGACTGAATGAGCTAAATTTCAAATTTTCTGCAAATAAACCCAAAGAAATTTAAATGGCTAGAATACATGTCATTTTTTGCAATAACTACGCTTGATGAAATATTTTATATATTAACTTGTTTTTGTAATGTTAGAGTTTAAATTTCTTAGGCAAATGCAATAAAAGTTTCAATGGCTAGTTGTTTTTTCATGGAAAAAATCAATCTACCCACATTTATTCATTTTAGGTAGTGTGGTTGAAATACGTTTTAGATTTTTCAGGGGAAAGTAACTCTCAGACTTTCAGGAACACTGGTGAATACTGTGTTAAATCAATGTGGGGATTATTCAGAACATGTGCCTGAAGTGAAAAGAGTCAGAGGGAAGAGACTAGGTTCTTCTTTCTTTGGCTTTTAACCTGTTTTAGATCATGGATTCCTTTTATCTTTTATAAAAACTTATAGACTTCTTCTAACAACAAAGAACATAAATTCATGCTCTCCAAATTTGAGGTACAATTTGAAGAAGTTATGAAAATCTTCAGAAGGCTCAGGAAGAATGAGGCCTTTGCTAAAGAAAGACAGATAAAGCTGCAGTTCATATGTTTGAGTATTTCAAAGTGTTTTTGCTCTGTTAAAAATAATAACAGTTCAGGTGAAATATAGAAATGACCTGAAATGAGACATAAGAACTAGGCATGTTATAATAAACTAAACTCATCCTCCTTTCTATCTCTCAACTCATATCCCTCTCAATTGCCCTTCTTCTACCCATATCTATTCAAGAACTAAGAAGGACTTGAATTTTTGGGGAGAAGGCCACAGGGGTTACTTCTAACTATGCTCTCAGAAATTACTCCTGGCTTGGGTGACCATATGAGGTACTGGGGGATCAAACGCTTTCGTCCTGGGTCAGCAAGACAAACTCCCTACCGCTGCGCCATTGCTCTGGCCCCGGACTTAAATTATTTTTATGTGAAATAAATCTTTGTCAAATTATTTAATCTGAAAATCTGTTTTGTTTTTTGTTTTGATTTTGCAGTACTCCTTTATGCTTTTTCTATGTTTCTGACTCTGCTCTCAAAGAGCACTCTTGGTGGTCCTCTGTGGCAAGGCAAGTGGCCCGACCTGAGTAAAAAAAAAAAAAAAAAAAAAAAAAAACAGAGAAAGAGGAAAGATCAATACAAGAAAATTGTTACCAGAGTCACGTAAGTTACATCCTTCTTCATAGCCAACATTCTTAGGATCTATTACCTCAAATGTCCTAAAAACTCAATTCAGAGGTCCATGAGATGGCAGATGTTTTATAGATTTTCTGGATATTTTCTAGAGGATTATCAAAAGTATCACCTTTCTTTATATAAATGATGCAGCAAATAAACTGGAGGGTCTTTTAATATATTTGTTTAAACACCTTGATTACAAATACAATTGTTGTTGGGTTTCAGTCTTGTAAAAAATACCCCCCTTCCTTCACCCTCCTCCCCACCTCACCCTCACCTGTACTCTGGAAAGGCTTTCTACTTCCCTCATTAATTCATATTGTTATGATAGTTCTCAGTGTAGTTATTTCTCTAACTGCACTTATCTCTCTTTGTGGTGAGCTTCATGTTGTGAGCTGGACCTGCCAGCCCTCCTCTCTTTGTCTCTGAGGATTATTGCAAAAATGTATTTTTTTTTCTAATTTAAATTTTTATTGTGACTGAAGTTCATTACACAGAATTATTTACGGTACATAGTGACAATGAATGAAGGACATTCCCACCACCAATGTTG
>PVKC010023195.1:0-17366 GCA_004027635.1 Crocidura indochinensis
CCCCCCCCCCCTTTTATGTTTGTTTTGGGCCTCACTTAGGGATCACTCATGGCTCTGCACTCAGAAATCACTCCTGGCAGGTTTGGGGGACCACATGGGATGCCGGAAATGAACCTAAGACAGCTGTGTGCAAGGCAAACACCCTATCCACTGTGCTATCGCTCTGGCCTCACCCACACATTTTCTTATCAGAACGCTCCAATAACACAAATGAGGCAGAGAAATAAACATTCAGAACAGGTGGCAACTGGGATGCAATCTAGATACTAGCAAAAGTATATTGCACAAAAATGTAAGAGTAGTACAGAAGTGAGGAGGGGTTAGAGATGAAAACCCCCATTTGGGGAAAATTATAAAGCTCTAATGTGCTCCTGTATTATTTGCAGGCTCATAGCAGTTATTTTTTTATTTTTTGGTCACACCCAGCTGCGCTCAGGGGTTACTCCTGGCTCCACGCTCAGAAATTGTTCCTGGCAGGCTCGGGGGACCATATGGGATGCTGGGATTCGAAGCAATGACTTTCTGCATGAAAGACTATCTCTCTGGCCCCAGTTATTTATTCTTTAGGAAATTTGAGGTGAACAAAGGCTTAAAGGAAACAAATAATGATGCTCAGAAGATTGAAATCAACAATATAGAGAGGAATAGAATTGATATACTGCAATAAGTGGAGTGATTCAATTTCCTAAATACTGGCAGTTTTCAAATGGATTCTGGCCTTCAATGTACTATTGTTACTCTCAGTTTAAAGTTCAAGATGTGTGAAAACTTCTCAGAATCTTTACAACCAGGTAAAAAACCTAACAGTACAAAGAACTTAGTAAAATGCTGTTGCTTCATTTGCTCCTTTTCCAAATCATTCCTATACTACATGTTTTTTTCGTCTTTATATTTTTTGGTGAAGTCTAAACAAAGCATCAGCAGTGTGGTGCTTGTGGGGGGGGGCATGCAATATTAGGCACTGAGCTCTGGCTACCCTCCTGCAAAGCATAGTCTCACCCCACTGAGCTATCGCTCTAATCTTCTATTACAATTTTTTTGAAAGTGTGTATTCATTACTAGTTTAAAACACCATTGCTTTCAAGGTATGGCAATAGTACAGAGGTTAGGGAGCTTGCCTTGACTGACCACATTCAATCCCTGACATGCCAGGTAGTCCCTTGAGCCTACTAGGTAGTGATACCTGAGAACAGAGTCTGAGGTAAGCCCAAGTATAGTTAAAAAATAAAACAAAGCAAAAAAAAAAAAAACAAAAAATACCCCAGAAAAACAAAAAACCTATTGTTCTTTAATGAAAATCTACATAATCAAAAAGGTAAAAATACTTTTAGCTGGGGAGACAGGTCAAAGGTGAATGCCGTATAGTGTGGTAAGTATTCTTCCAGGTGTATGTAACCCTATTAACCTAACCTGCAAGTCTCTCTGGGGTGTCCTGGCATCCCCTAACAGAGATAGGACCAATCAGTACCATATTGTCAGGCCCACATACTGACCCATCCAACCCCATTGACAAGAGAGTAGCCACTAGGGGCTACTGATCAGCATTTCTGGAGGTTACCCCTTCCAAATTACCCACAGCTCCACTGAACCCGTTGTTGTGTGGTGTTTTTCAGCCCATTATCTATGTACAAGTATTTTATTACAAGCTCAGCAAATGTCCATTTCTCCTGGCACTCTCCTGGTCTGTATCGATAAACTGTCTACTCATGCAGAAGGGCAGGCAGGATCCATGCTGGGTGAATGGGGGAACCCACAAAAGCTGCCATCCTGGTGATCTCTTTTGTGGGTCTCTATCTGGAATCTCAAATTTCCATCTTAGGTTTATTTTGGGGGTCAAGTTTCATTCCTTCTAAAATGCAAATGCTGGAAACTGGCACAGATACTAGCCAACTGAATTCCTGTGGGAATTAGTTCATTGTCCTGAACCAAAGCCTGTGTACTCTTGTTCCCCAGGGCCTAGCCTGGACTCTGACTCACTAAAGGTGTGGGTCAGTCAACAGCTGCAAGAGAGAACAGTAAGAGGGGAAGAGTGGACTGTAAGGGGGAAAGAGTGCTTTTGGGGAGGCTGGAGTGACAATACAGCAGGTAGGGCAATTGCCTTGTACATGACTAACCCAGGTTTGATTCCTGGCTCCCTATATGATCCCCCAAGCATGGCCAAGAGTGAGTCATTCCTAAATAAAGAACCAGGAGTAACTCCTGATCATTGCCAGGCATGGCTCCAAAATAAAAAAGGAAGGAGGGAAGAAGGGAGGGAGGGAGGAATGGAGAGAGGGAAGAAGTTAAGAAGGGAGGAAGGAAAGGAAGAAGGAAAGAAGGAGGGAAAAAGGAGGGAAAGCAGGAAGGAAAACAGTAAGGAAGGAAGGAAGGAAGGAAGGGAAGGAGGGAGGGAAGGAATAAAAAGGAAAGGGTGCTTTGGGGGGCAGCAGGAAAAGGAGAATGAAGAGGACATTAGAGAGAGATTGGAAGGTATTCAGAATAATTTGCTAGGGGCTGGAGAGATAGCATGGCGGTAGGGCATTTGCCTTGCCCGTGACCAACACAGAACAGACACCGGTTCGATTTCCAGCATCCCATATGGTCCCCCTAGGCTTCCAGGAGAGATTTCTGAGCACAGAGCCAGGAGTAAACCTCTCAGCGCTGCCGGGTGTGACCCAAAAACCAAAACCAAAACCAAAACCAACCAAACAAAAAAGACTTGCAACACTTGGGACTATCTATCTGGCTTATAGTCACTCCTCTCTTAGAGGTCATGTTGTTTATTACCTCTTCCTTCACAACACTCTTCCTCTGATCCTTTCCTTTTAAGTTTAAGTTTACGATCCTTCCCCTGCTTAGGATTCTGTTCTGAAGTTACTTAGAAAAAAAGCTTTTTAGGCCACTGCCAAGCCCTCTCATTCTTTTCCTCTTTTCCAATTTCATTTGACAGTAAGAACTGCTATCAATAGCAATCTTACTTTTTTTTCCATGCCACTTCACTAAAATGTGTCACTTGCAACTGCCTCCAGCACAGCAAACAATGCCTGTGGCTCAAATATGCACCCGAGGACTGAACTTGGACATGGAACATGCATGAATAAATTCTTCCTTCTAGCAAAAAGCCTGGCTCTTGGAGTTCCAGACATGCATGCTATCAACCCAGAGGCCATTCTAGCAATACAGTGAGAGCAGAGCGGCAAAGAGGGTCAGCCTTCCTCCTTTCTCCCCTCCAAGTCCCATCCAACTTTCAGCGATGCTGGCAGGATCTCTGGTGCTGCAGGTGGATTCCCTCTGCTTTGCTACAAGTGGTTGCCTTTTCCTTTGCTTGGCTGTACTCCCTGTCAGTCCACCTGCTCCTTTCTGGGATCTTGCTAACAAGAAGGCCTCAAAACTTAGCCGCCTCATCACTGTTACCTCCAAGTCCTCTTTCACCCTAAAGAACTTTCACCTCTAAGAGCAAAAGGTTACCTGAGGAGTCAGAGGCACTATGCATGATCAAAGAGCAAGAGGTAGTGTGTAGGTTCTACAAGATGGACATGCTGATCCTGAATGGCACCGCTCAGCCCTTGAAGGAGAGCAGCAAGGAGTTTCCTGCGGCTTTTCTTTCTGAGACAGCCACCAACATGGCTTCACCTTAGCAACATGAAAAAAGATCATGCACACCATGTTGTGGTGGATAACCATGATGGAATCTCACTTCACTGGACTTCGAAAATGAAGGCTTTTCTTGAGAAAAGATAAGGGAACTCTCAGGCATTTTACATACACAGGTACACAGAGATGGTGTGGGGCAGAGGGAGGAGTTCTATGTTAATGGGAAGGTAGTGAGGTCTTAGCACCAGCGTTGTTCCCCTGATCCCCTTTCTTGTTGGCTCTTAGGGAACCTGTGTTTTTATGTTCCTGCAAAGGGCAAGGACAGATGAGAAGGGGTCTGTGCTGTGAGGGCGCAAGGGCAGACTCCACAGCTTGCCCTAGTTCCCAATCCCCAATACTCTACAAGAGGACACCTACTCCCAGTTGTGAGGACGATCTAATCTGTCCTCACAATTTTCCTAGCTCTACTCCAAAGGTGTGACCAATCTGAATAGGAAGACAGAAGATGTACAAGCTCCTACACTTGCCTCAGGCCTCATGGCTTGTGGAGGTCAGGAAGTTTATCCCTGGCAAACAGACCACCAGGGAACAGAGATGATCTGGGGGAGATCCACAGGGCAGCCTATACTATACAGATTTGCGGGCTGTTCTGAGTAAAACAACTCCGAAGGTGAGGCTGAGAACACGGAGGAGTCGGATCAGGCCTGATTGAGGCTACAGGTTGAGTGTCACTCATCCTCCTTCCCATCTAATTAACCCTGAAATCTTAACCCGACATTGCACTCCTGCATGTTTCTTAACTGGTTCAGATCTTGTCAAGTGGGGGAGCGATGAAATATACTGGAATAACAAGATCAAAGGAAAATGTGTGTGACAGTCAATGTTATTCATTATTCCTATCACAAAGACCTGGGTTTAAAAAAAAAAAGGCTCTAGCAAGTTTTAAGCCTTTAATTCTGTTCCTGAGCACAGAAACCCCAGCAAAATAATCAGCAGAGAAGGCTGAGAGAACGAGTTTCAATTCATAGGGAGAAGCACCAGAAAAGGAGATGCAGACTGCCTTTCCAGGGAAAAGGGCTGTTCACAGGACCTGAAGGCGGTTTCGGCTTCTGCCTCAGACTCCTGCAGTCTTAAATCTACTTAGTCTGCTTCCCTTAAGGCACAAGTCTAAAAAGAGCAAAGAAGCAGCGTACCCAGGCCCTGTCACTGCTCCTCCAGGGCAGCCTTAGTGGAATGCACATGAACCTCAGCAGATTTCTGCAGAATCTAAAAGATCCCAGAGAACACACATTCAAACATCTGAGCTTGGACAGTGGGAAGACCCTTTTCATAATGGGATTCTCTTTCCACAGGAAGTATGCATCAGCATCAATCCCCAGGCAAATGTTCTTTATTTTTAAAACTTTATTTATTGCTTGAGTGGTTTTGGGGCCATACCTGGCAGTGCTCAGGGATTGCCCCTGGCAGGCTGGGGGACCATACAGGATGCTGAGAATCGAACTGGGTCCCTCCCGGGTCGGCCGCATGCAAGGCAAATGCCCTACTGCAGTGCTATCTCTCTGGCCCCATCCAGGCACATGTTCTAAAGCCACATTCACCTTCCAAAGAAAATAAAAACATCCTATCTCAAGCAAGCACTGTGGTTCTTCAATAATCTTAACTACAGATGACTGATTACTTTCACTCATTCATCAAATATTCTAGTATGTGTAAATGGACACTGTGTGATATACACACAAGAGTACCAGTGCAGAACCTGGTTAAACTTTCAATGCTGTGTTGTTAACATGCTCTTCAGGGCCAGGGGGCAGGGAACTTGCACGGCATATGGCTCCTCGAGCATCACTAGGAGTGATCCCTGTGCAAAGTTTGTGGGTGGAGATCCCCATCCCCAAGAAGATAATTCATTCAATTTACAGCTGATTTTGCTGCAGCCCTGTGAATCAGTTGATGGGCTCAGGATCTTGTCTCCAGACTCTCTTCTATAGATTACTTACAGCACCTGGACACCAGGGTGAATATGTGGTGTGTGCTCTTTCTGTGGGTAGTCTCCAGGCCACTTGCTCTCTCCTACACAGAACCTTGCTCTATGCTGTCTGTGTGGGAGAACCTGGGCTTCCCCCTCTCCTCCCTCTATTGCACTGCTTTACAGTCTCACGCTCCAAAAGTGCTGATTTGATTCTCTGTTGCAAAAGTACACTCTACGATAATTTCTTTCACTTCTATCTAGTGTAGCCGGACACTTCAAAAGTAGAGGCTTGCCCTCTTCAAACTTGTGTTCTCCCCCAAGTATTTTGCTTGCTGGACAGGAATGTTAGAATTCTGACTTTACCTTAGACCTGGCAATGCCATCATCACTGAAGTCCACACTCATTTACTCTCTGCTATATTCTCAGCACAGGCTCCTGCCCTGGAGTGTCCAAAGTGCGGATGGACTGTTTCTTCATGCAGACTGAGTATAACAGGAAATTCAGAAATAGATGCGGCATACTAAAAAACTTGACACTACTCAGTTTCAGTTTGGGGTTATACTACTATTCCTTTCTCTCTTGCCAGTTTCCCTAGCAAATCTTTGCCAGTTTACTAGAGATGGACAGTAAAAATAAAGCCCTTTGCTCCCTTTGCCCCAAACTCAAGGATAGTTCCATTTAGCTGCTACACATACAAATCAATTATCCTAGATGAATTCATCTTACCTATCAAGTCCCAACACTCTCATTCTTATACTCTCCATTTCTAACTTTGCACCTATTTTAATTAGTAGTACTATCTAGCTTTCGTATACAGGAAGAGTGATATTCCAAAATCTCTAACTCTGGTCTTGTCTCCATATAATTTCAAATATTAGCCTCATACTTCCAATTCCCCTCCTGGGAAATTCTGAAGTGTGGTAATAGGGCTTCAAATGGGCCTTTCAACAATTTATTTATTTATTTATTTATTTATTTATTTATTTATTTATTTATTTATTTTGGTTTTTGGGTCACATCCGGCAGCGTTCAGGGGTTACTCCTGGCTCTATACTCAGAAATCACCCCTGGCAGGCACAGGGACCACATGGGATGCTGGGATTTGAACCAATGACCTTCTGCATGAAAGGCAAACGTCTTACCTCCATGCTATCTCTCCAGCCCCATAGTTTTTACTTTTTATTATGGTACACACCGTACTGTCAGGTGAAACAGTAAAGCAGAGCATAACTTTACAGCAAAGACTTATGCGATCATCTGCCCTGGAATCAGTAGGTTTCTGTGCAAGTGTTAGCTTTAGATCACAACGTGCCTATTACATACAAATGAGTTTGGTGCATTGCAAAACAATGACTCAAAAATGAGATAGCTAGACTATGAACAAGAGTTTCCAGACCCTGGGCCTAATATCATGGTCCTAATTAGATTCTTGCTGGTGGCCTTGATCAAATGTTTGTGCTTATTATCTTAATGTTGAGGATGCTATTTCTTTAAAAACTGGTCATTCCCAGTATCCGGCAGCAATTCTTTGACCCATGTATCCCTTCACAACGAGAGCTAGTCTTTTCCTTAATTTCCTTTCATGCTTGAAAAACTACAAAGTCACACAATTTCTTTTATGGTAATTTTCCATCTTCTGAGTTTCTGCCACTTGCCACCAAACTAATTACTTAATTCACTGACTTTTCAACTAGTAGACTGTTTTTTTCAAACAAAATTTTATTTGAAAGTTCACTATACAAAAAGGACAATACAAAATATTTCTGCAGGAAAAGTTAAACAGCATTAGTTTTTACTCCATTCCCTTTGTCTTGTCTCTTGCAGTGACCCCCTCTAGGTGGATTCCTTAATTTTATGAGACAAAGTTCCTCCCAACTTCCATCACCTTTATCATGAAAAAGGTTATACCTGTTTTCTGATCTGGGTCACACCCAGAAATGCTAAATGGGCCATAAAATGCAAGAGATCAAACTCTGGGCCTTGGACATGCTAAACATGTTTTCAGCCACTGGAGCTATCTCCCTGGCTCCATAAAGAGGCTCTGAACTCCCCATCACCTTTATAATACACACTTTGAACTGTACTTTGTATCCACAACCCTGGAAGAGGGAGAGGAGAAGGAAGAAGGGAGAAGCAGGAGAAGAATCAAAAGAAGAAGAACAACAACAACATTTGCCTTGTATGTGTCTGACCCATGGTTCAACCTTGGCATCCCATATGCCCCCTCACCCACACCCACCAGGAATAATCCCTGAACACAGAGCCAGGATTAAAGCCTTAGTATATAGCCTCGATGGCGAATCTATGGCACATGTGCCAGCGGTGGCACAAGAAGGCCTGGCACTCGGGAAGGTCTGTGATTAAGATATGTGGCACGGCGGGAGGCAAGTGTAATGGTGTCTGTTTTGCAGCTAACCTGGCAACAGGGCTGGACCGGCCATTGGGAGAACCGGGCATTGTGCGTCAGTTTGGGCACTCGGGCTCAAAAGGTTAGCCAAATTACTGCTGTTGCCAGAGATGGTACAGGAGGCATGCATTCCATTCACTCAATCAACCCTGGTTTTATCCTTGGCACTCTACACCATTCCCTGAACACAGAGCCAAGAGTAAGCCCTGAGCATTGCAAAGTATGGCCCTAAAACAGCAACAACAAAAATCACTGTTAACAGCTATGAACCTAAATTTGAAATTATCCTTTGACAAGCTGAAATCTTTTTTTTTGTTTTGTTTTGTTTTTTTGGGCCACACCCAGCAGCGCTCAGGGGTTACTCTTGGCTATGCGCTCAGAAGTCGCTCCTGGCCTGGGGGACCATATGGGAACCGGGGGATCGAATCGCGGTTCGTCCTAGGCTAGGGCAGGAAAGGCAAGCACCTAACCTCCAGCGCCACCGCCCGGCCCCCAAGCTGAAATCTTTTAAGACAACTAATTTCGATTCTGGCTATAATGGTATTATTTTTCCTTTGAAATGGGGTTGCTGAAGATCTCTGAGCCAGAAGCTATTTTTGATTTTTGTTCATGCTTGTTTTTGGTGGGGTGGGGCTTGGGGGTTTGGTTTGTTTTTGGGTCACATTCAGCATCACTCAGGGTTTATTCCTGGCAGGTTTGGGGAATCATATGGGATGCTGGGAATCAAACTTGGGTTGGCCACACGCAAAGAAAAAGCCCTACACACTGATATTGCTCCGGCTACTCATAGTAGCTTTTTAAAGCTTATCAGCTCTAATCTTTGTAGCAACCTTTTGAAATCACCTGTACTTTGGTTGGTTAAAACTAGAAAACACAATCAGCAAATTAATCACAGCGGGCACATACAACCTCTGATCTTCTGTAAAAAAAAGGACAGTGGCAGAGCATGAGGGTGCCCACACCTTCCCTGCCACACTGGAATAGCTCTCCACTACTCTTTGTGTCAAAACATTTTTTTTGTTGTTGTTTTATAAATAAAACATTTTTTGATTCAGGACATACATAGGACGCTGACTAACAAGCCAAGTGAAAATGCCAGAGTCAGTCACATCACAAATTAGAAACATAGTCAAGTTTACTTTTTCTTTATTCTGCTACATATGTTCAGTTCTAGTCTGTATTTGGGAGCTACAAATGAGTAAAAGGAAACACGCTGGTTAGTGGGAGACTTAACATTCCATTTACTGTTCAGCCAGTGGCATCCCCTGCCCAAGGACCCTGGCCTGCCATCTGGGAAGCACCATGACACGGAACGTGACAGGTACTCTGGAGCCCCACAGGGCCCTGTTGTGATGTTCCAGGATTCAGGTCTCCCACCCCAGGCAAACAGCAATCATCCTAATGGTTACCTGCAAGTCATTTTGTGGGTTCCAGTCTGAATCAAATATGATGCAGGTATCAGCAGCTGTGAGATTGATCCCCAGGCCTCCCGCTCTGGTGCACAGAAGAAAGACAAAGCGGTCTGATTCTGGCTTACAGAACCGGTCGATGGCTGCCTGGCGCAGGTTTCCCCGTACTCGCCCATCAATGCGCTCATAGGTGTATCTGAGGGGACCCAAATGAACGAAAGCCCAGGTGTTAATCATGACTTCAAAAGAGAACAGCAAAAACAATGCAAAAAGCTGTAGATGGCCTGAAATTCCTCATTTTGGAATTTGGACCAAAGGAATCCCCACCTTCATATAAGCCACAGGGCAGATACCACCTAAAACTGCACTACAAAATGTCCCCACCCTGTGAAAAGAAACCAAAACAAACCAATACACAGACCACAAAATTAAGAGTACTAGAAGGTACTATTGATGGAAACTATCAATCCCCACGACCCAAGCAACTGATTCTTATTTTCCCTGGTTTTCACTTGCCCAAAAGCTAATAATACTAGGAAACAAATAAGCCTTGCACCCCTGCTCCCAACTCTCAGCAGTGCTAGAAGCAGAAGTCAGAGCAGTCTCTAGCTGCTCTCCAGTAGTGAGACCAGAAGAAAGGCTGCACTATCAGTCAGTCCTTCCAGTTCCTGGTGGGTCATTAAAGACTAACAGATACTCAAAGGTACCAACAAACCTCCAAGTTTGTACCTGAGACCAACGTCTCTAGGCAGTATACTGCAAAGTAAATCACAAGAAAGGTGTTGAATTGTGGTCAGAGAAATTGCAGAATTTTTAGAGAAAAATGAAGTGAGGAAGTACATAAGCTGAAGATAATCAAGAGGGCCTAATAAATGTCTTTGTGCTTTAGAAAGTAGAAAAATAAGGATGATGAAAGTAAGTAGAAAAATAAGGATGGATTCGTTCATTGATGGTGTGCCTATAAAACTGGTTTGGCTTAATATCATGGAATATATATTCATATATAACAATATCCTAATATTCATGGAAGCAGTATAGAGACTTCTCAAAATTAAAAAACAAAGGCTGGAGTACAGTGGGGAAGGGATTTTTGTCTTGCTTGTGGCCGACTTGGGTTTGATCCGCAGTATCCCATGTCGTCCGTTCCTCCTCCACCCCCACCCCCACCAAACAACCCCAGGAGTGGTTTATGAGTGCAGAGCCAGGAGTAACCCCTGAACATTGCCAGTTGGTATGACCCAACTTTCCCTCCTCTGAAAACTGAAAAGCAAAAGTATCATATATTCCAGTAATTTCAGCTTTTGGAATTTATCCCATGAACATAAAAACAGAAATTCAGAAAGTTATGTGCACACTGTGTTCACTGTTTTCGCTATTCACAGTAGCCCAAACCTGGAAACAACCCAAGTGCCCCACGACACATGAGAAAATGAATATGATGTGTTGGTATGCACAACAGAATTCTACCGAGCAATATGATGAAATGTTGTCACATCATGGACTTAAGAAAAGGAGAGGAGCTGGAGAGACAGTACAGCTGTAGGGCGTTTTTGCCTTGCATTCGGCTGAACCCAAGACCAATGGTGGTTCGAATTCCAGCAGCCCATATATGGTCCCTCGTGCCTCCAGATAGCAATTTCTGAATAGAGAGCCAGGAGTAACCCCCTGAGAGACTCGGAGTGTGGCCCCCCCAAAAAAGGGGGAACACTTGAGTCAAGGAGAAACACCAATATGTTCTAACTCATATGCGAGATATGCACAAAGGAAATAGATCATGACTAATAAAAAAAAAAAAACAAAACCCCTACACTATGATCACAGAACTGAGGTCACCAAGGGATGGTAGAGTGGTCAAGAAGGGTTCAAAAGACATTAGTGTAGTGAGTGATACTAGCACTCGGGTGGTGGACATGGAAAGGTTCACTCTGAACCTTTAAAACATAAACATATTCTTGTAAACTACTATGTCTATAAAAGAAACAAAGTCAAAAAGTATGTTGAAGGCAAGGGACAAAGGAAAGATCAAGAAATGAAACTGCCATGGATATATTACTGTTCCTCCAATGGAAAAACACAGTGTTAGCAACAGAGCAAGAGATAAGCAATTAACACAATTAAAATGTACCAGCAATATGGATAGCTACCAAGTATTATTTTTGTCTTAATCCCCTGACAACTAACAAATAGACTGACAAGGGAGATATTGTCCAATAATGATTAAAAACAAAACAAAACAAAACAAAACAAAAAAACCTTGGGGTCGGAGAGATAGAATGGAGGTAAGGCTTTTTGCCTTTCGTGCAGAAGGTCATTAGTTTGAATCTGGGCATTCCATATGGCCTCTTAAGCCTGCCAGGAGCGATTTCTGAGCGTAGAGCCAGAAGTAGCCCCTGAGCGCTGCCAGGTGTGACCCAAAAACAAAAACAAAAACAAAAACAAAAACAAAAAAAACCTCGATAAAACAGTAACTCTGTTGAGAAGGAAAAAAATTCTGTCCTACTCTTAACATAGCTAAGAATATAGAATATATTATCAGAGTAGCCCAGGATTTGTGACATCAAATGTCCAAAACTTCAGATAAGTAACTGGAAAGAGGATAAAGAGAGGTATTAAAGGAAAGAGGACTCTGGGAAGGCTCCAGAAAATTAAACTTCTCAAGGCCAGAGAGACACAAAATAGGCAAGGTACTTGCCTTGCATGTGGACAACCTGGACTTACACCCTGACACCCTATATCAGGGGTCCTCAAACTTTTTAAACAGGGGCCCAGTTCACTGTCCCTCAGACCATTGGAGGGCCAGACTATAGTAAAAACAAAAATTACGAACAAATTCCTATGCACACTGTAGTTTGAGGACCACTGCCCTATATGATCCCCTGAGCTGAGCAGTCAGGAATAACCCCTGAGCACAGCCAGATGTGGCCCAAACAAAAAGACAAAGTAACTAAACTTGGCTTGATAATCCCAACTGTTCTGAGAAAATGGGAAAAACCGAGTTAAAAAAAAACAAACAAACTTAGATAGTTTTAAGTGATAAGAACAAAAAATGAAACAAATCTGAAAATCATGTCACAGGAACCCATACCTGAGTTACAGGTATGGATAAGAGAGACCAGATTAACAAACATAGCAGGTAATAGAGCAGTCACAGAATTATCCTAATGGCAGTCTTTATAAAGAGCTTGTGCTGTAAGATAAAAGCTAATGGTCATGTGCAATTACCATTATTACCAACAACAGTTACAGAACAGAAGTAGCTGCAAACCCAGAGTCAAACTGTGTACCTGGCAGTACGAAACAAAAGTTTTCTGCTCCACCACGTTTGCTCCTCACAACAATCCTATAGAACCATTTTATTATTCGACTCCCCTTTCTTTAAAAAAAAAAATTTTCCTTTTTTGGTTTTTGGGCCACAAGGGTTAGTAAATCTAAACAAAAAAATCAAACTTCACAAAATTTTCCACAAGCACAAGTGTAGCAATTAACCCTCTTTGTGATGCTCAAGGGTAACTCCTGGCTATGCGCTCAGAAATCACTTCTGACTTGGTTGACCATATGGAACACGGGGGATCGAAGCCAGGTCTGTCCTAGGCAGCCACATGCAAGGCAAATGCCATACGTCTGTGCTATATCACTCCCTCCCCTAGAATCCCATGTTTTGTTTTTTAACACTTAAGAAAAATTAACATTAAAACCAAACAAAAGCCCAAATAAGCAACCTAACTCGGCCATCCTGTTGGTATATATTTGAACTCAGATCCATTTGCTAGGTCTATACTCCTAACCAGTGTGATTTATGCCTTTACTCTACCTTATGGTTTAAACCAGAAAGCCAGAATGATGTCCCTAAAAACTTCAAAGAGAAAATCTGTGATGAATAAAAGAGATTCAAGGAAACTTTCCACTCTGGTAGGTGACAGCAGCAAGTGGTTAATGCAGGATGAAAATAAGTTTCATTTCTATCAGGTGTTCAGTTTTGAACTCAAAAAAATTCATGAAACTAAAAAAATCCAATTATTAAAAAAAGGCAGAGGGGTACAAAAAGAGTACAATGGGTAGGACACTTGCCTTGCAAAAGGCCAATCTGGGTATCCTCTGGCACCTCATATGGTCCCCCAAGCAGCGCCAGAAGTAATTACTATTATTATTTTTTTGGAGGGGGTTTTCAGGCCACGCCTGTTTGATGCTCAGGGTTCACTCCTGGCTAAGCGCTCAGAAATTGCCCCTGGCTTGGGGGGACCATATAGGATGCCAGGGGATCGAACCACGGTCCTTCCTTGGCTAGTGCTTGCAAGGCAGACACCTTACCTCTAGCGCCACCTCACTAGCCCCCCTCTCACTAGTAATTCTTGAGTGCAGAGCCAGAATGTTAAGTGTCGGTTCTATACCCCTCCCAACCTCCTTTCTGAATCAGATCCTTTAGCTATGCTATCAACCGTTAGGAGAGTATGCCATGAAATTAAATGGGAACAAAACCAAACTGACAGTTGTAGAGGCAACAAGACCCAAGAACAACAACAACAACAAAAATTCTTAAGGTTAGTAAATCTAAAGAAAAAAAATCAAACCACAAAGTTTTCCACAAGCACCAGTGTAGCAATTAGCCCTCTGTGTCAACTCTACTTTAAAGTCTGAAACTGTAATTCTGAGTCACTTTCAAATATCAGTGAGAAGCAGGTGGTATTCTGGAAACCCTCTGGGGGATAGAGAAGGGGGGTGAGGGTGGGCAGGAGGGATGGTTTGTCACAACAGGAAATGATGATCTCAGGAGGTCTGAAGGAAAATGAACAACTTTTTAATCTCCCACAATAACCAGCTGGTAAACACAAATTTTCATTTACAATACTATTTTAGAACAGGACACTACTGCTTGGCCTCAATACTACTAATCCCAGAACGTACAGAGGTTCCTACATTAGCTATGCACTGCAAGTTTATGGACTCAGTGGTGTATAAAAAACCTGAGTATGGGACTGGAAAGATAGCACAGTGGTAGGGCGTTTGCCTTGCACGCAGCCAATCCAGGATGGATGGTGGTTCAAATCCTGGCATCCCATATGGTCCCCTGAACCTGCCAGGAGCAATTCTGAGCACAGAGTAAGGAGTAATCCCCGAGTGCTGTCGGATGTGACCCCACAACAAACAACAAAACCCCTAAAGCCACCCCTGAGTAAGTGGGATAAATATCATGCTATTCCCAAGGCAAAAGTTAATCAGAATGATAACAAATGGGTATGCAGATATAAATACAGATAAAACATTATTTTTGGTAGGAAGAGCTATTGTTATCAGACGTAGATTTAAAAAACAACAACCTGAAATTCAGGCTTGGAGAAATAGTACAGAGGGTAAGGTAAGTTGCCTTACACACAACTGACAGTGCTCCTTAGTACTGTCAAGAGTGATTCCTGAGCACAGAACCGGAAGAACTAGGAAAAGAACCAAGAAACAAAAACCTCAACCTCTGAAATTCATCTCTAGAATATGGCCAAAGGAATAAAAGTACTTACCAAGATAACAGGAAGGATAAAATATAGCTAGAATATCTTTAATGGATAGTGTTTGATATGAAAAGTTAAAATCACAAAATTAATTTAAAAAAATCAAACAGATCTGAAAATTCAACTGGAGCCCCATTAATTGCCACTTACAAAAATTACAGAAGACTGCCAATCCGCAGATGACTCTGAGCCAACCCGAGTTCGATCACTGGCAACTCATATGGGCCCTAGAGCCTGCCAGGAACAATTTGAGTGCAGAGCCAGGAATAACCTGAGTGCTGCCAGATGTAGCCCGAAAACCAACAACAACAAAAAAACCCACAAAATAATTAAATATTAAAATATTTTTTAAACATCAAGGATGTTTAAATTATGAACAAAGATGTTTAATTCCTTTATCTTCCTAAATCTCAAGTGAAATCATTTTTTACATATAGAGTGAAATTTCCCCCAAATAAAACCATAGCAGAAAAAAGCCAGTAATATCTGATTTCTCAGATGAGAAACAACTTTAAGTCGACACTGCAGAGTATTAAAAGGAGTAACCTACTCAATTGATTTTCCTGAGCAAGGGTGACACAAAAGAGTCTAAAATCAGGGAAGGTGGGGGCAGAGAGATAGCAAAGCGGTAGGGCGTTTGCCTTGCAAGTTGTCGACCAGGACCAATGGTGGTTTGAATCCTGGTATCCCATATGGTCCCCTGTGCCTGCCAGGAGCAATTTCTGAGCAGGGAGACAGGGATAACCCCTGAGCGCCACCAGGTGAGGCTAAAAACCAAAATATAAATAAATCAAATCAGGGGGGTGGGGAGAAAAATAAATAAATAAACAAATCAAATCAGGGGAGATGAAGCTAGAGCAATAGCACTGCAGGTAGGAAGTTTGCCTTGCCCAGCTTTGATCCCTGACATCCCTATATGTACCATCCCAAACAACATGAGTAATAGTTCAAAAGTGCAGAATCAAGAGTAACCACTGAACACTGTTGGGTGTAGTCCCAAAACAAAACAAAATAAAATCAGGGGAGCAGGTTGATTATTTGTCAAAGCATTAGAGAACTTAGAGAGCGTAGAGGATACAGCCCAATCTTGAGATAGTGACACAGAAGATCCAAACCAGTAAGGATTTCAATCACATTCAAAGTTAAGAGTTACTCACTGAAAAAAGGAGGGCCATGATATAGAGGCCTCTGTTCCTTTCTTGACCCTTTCCCCATGTCAACTTTCAGTTTAATTGAGTTCTTGGTACAAGAATGGAAGACAAACATCCCAATATATACATTAGAAGGTTGCTGAATGCAAAGACCCTTCAGTACCTCATCAGCTTGGCAGGGAACTTAATCTCCAGCTTGACACAGTGGCTCGACTTCTTGTATGGTGGGGATTGGGACAAAACAGCAAATTCCCAAAAACTAACAGACACAACATTTGGACCAAAACAAAACAAAACCAAAAAATGAATGGGCAATAAAAACAAGCTTATCTTCTAGGAATAGTAACCTTGTTTTAGACAGAGAAAAAGCAGAACAGGCAGGGCACTTGCCTTAAACACAGCTGACTTGGGTTAGATGTCCAGTACCCCAGATGGTACCCCAAGCCCTGGCAGAAGTGATCAATGAGCACAGAGCCAGTAGTAAGCCAGGTAAGTCCCTCCAAAATCAAAAAGATAAAAACAAAAACAACAAAATCCTGGGTTTTAGCCACAAGAAGTCACATATAGCAGGGTGTAAGAATAACGACAAGTCCCAGAGCAAGAGTACACTGGGGGTAGGGTGACCACCTTGCACGTGGTCAATCCAGTTCAATCCCTGACATTCCATATGATCCTCAGGAGCAACACAACGCAGAGCCAGGAGTAACTCCTGAGCACAGCCAGTGTGGAACCCAAAACAAACAAACAAACAAACAAACCAGAAAAACCATAATAAAAGTGCCAGAAAAGAGAGTGAACTTAAAGATGAACAAATCTAAATAAAAAAGAAAATAAAAGATCCAAGGAGAATTAAGCTCATGAATCTGTTGGACAACACTAAAATATTAAGCATAAGAAAAAAAGATTAAACATAAGACAATTTAAGCGCACAAAACAAAAGAGGGGAGGTATCAACCAAAATACTTATAAATCTGAGGGAAAAAATACGTATGTATTTTACACTTAACAAAATCAAGCAGCTCAGTAACAGCTGGGAATATAGCTTGGAATAGCTCAATGTCCAAAGAGTGTGCAGTCCTTATATGTGTGAAGCGTCCCACAAAAACACAACTCCGTGAACTCTACACGTGATGAATTCCATATACCAAAACCTGCTAAACTTCAAACAAAATGAAGGCAAGGGACCAAGCAAGAGTAGTGGACAGGCCATTTATTTTGCATGCAGCTAGCTAGGGTTTGGTGTCCGTCATCCTATATGGCCCCAAGTCCCATCAAAAACAACCCCCAAGTACAAAGCCAGAGTAAGACCTGAGTTGTCAGGTGTGCGCTCCTGCCAAAAAAAATGTAGAAGTCAA
>PVKC010023196.1:0-17297 GCA_004027635.1 Crocidura indochinensis
AGAGAGAGAGAGAGAGAGAGTGAGAGAGTTAGAGAGAATGAGAGAGAGTGAGAGAAAGAGAGAGCAAAGCTCCCAAAACTTGTGATCTGTTCATTATATCCTGGGAGCTAAATTTTCTCTGCTCCAGTCCCAGAGTGTTGTGCTTTTGAACCATAAATAGAATTTATCTTAAAAAATTTTTAAATTTCCAATCCTTAATAGCCTATGAACTCTTGCCTGATCATGCTGTCCTATGCCTATAAAACTATCAACTCTAATTGGCCAGCAAAAATCTCTTCTCAAGCAGAACTGCTTCAAAAGGTCAGATGCTAGATGTCAACTCACCAAGGAGGCTAACAAGCATGGCTCCATGGGTAGTTCACTTTTCCCTTTTTTGGTTCCTGATCAAGATACTCTTTCATCTTTACCAAGAGATCCTGACAGCCACCTGAAGCTGCTGAGTGGGGTGTGTTCCTCCATTTTCCACTGCCAAAAATATAGAATCGGGATAACATATAAATCACACGTTTCATGCACCCATCCATGGTGATCCTGTACTGTGTGTGAGAAAGCATAGGAACAAGTGAACAGAAAAGGAGGGTTTCATTGGCAAGAAAACAACTAAAATTAGGAGGTGTCTATTGCCAGTAAGTATCAAAGAGAGGATGTGGGCCTGGTTTTTATGCTGGGTAGAATTAGGTTTAGGAATTCATTATACATATTTAGTGGTATCTAAAATGTCACTCTTATTTATAAGGGCATGCAAAGTTGAGAAGCATACATTAGACATATAGAATTACACATGGCATATGGAGAAAGTGGCTGAGAAGCTTCATAGGAAGTGTGTATTATTTAGTGTGGTTTTGAGGAGAAAGGAGACTCTAGGTTGAAAAGTGTTTTCAGTGTGATCTTGAGCAGAAAGGTGATTATAGGTTATAAAATGCTTTTAGTGTGGTCTTGAAGAAGAAGACTATAAGTTGCAAAGTATTTTTAGTGTGTTCTTGAGAAGAAAGGTGACTATAGGTTACAAAGTGCTTTTTTGTTCTACTACATATTCTCCATTGACCTGTATGGCTCACCCAGGATGTTCAGGGCCTTTATTTGTAAGACATTTGTAAGACTGTCTTGGCCCAGCTTGGTCAAAACATTATAATAAAGGCCCTTTTCCCAGATAGAATTATCATCTCTTATGAATTACAAGCCTCAGGACAGTCTGTTGTTACTTTAATTTTATTAGGGCACCATCATTTACAAAGTTATTCATAGTTGAGTCTGAGACATAAATGTTCCCCAAAAATCCTTTTACCAGTATTCATTTGCCTTCCCCAGTGTTCAAGTCGCTCCATTAATTTTTCCTGTTCCTCTCCTACCTGCCTTTATGATAAGCACTTTTTAAAAATTTAGTCCCTGTGGTTTATAACTATTTTTGCTTTGTTGTTGTTTGAGTGACCAGCAAAAAATGTTTTTCAAAGAAAGAGAAATACAAAGTTGCAAAGATTTTGATTACATCCAAAAATGTGTTTTATTAAATAATAGATGATAACTTTTGCTTCCAGGTATGAGTATTAAAATAAAATCAGTGTTTTCTGTAGATCTGAAACCCATGCATGTGTCTGTGATGACCTTTTGTTTTAAGGGACTGGGGTGGGCCACATTTGCTCATACTAACTAGGGTGTGATTCCATGACTTAGAAATCCTGGTACTCAGAGCTAGTAGGATGAGGCCAACTATTGACTGATGATCACCAGTATACTATGATAAATACTGTGATATATATATTCTGATATATATATATATATATATATATATACGGTGATAGTATACGACAAGTGACCTACTGGTCACTAAACCAGACTGTGATTGATAGTCAGTAGCAAGTTTGTTGTGAAAGTTCAGGGTTTTTATATCCCATTGGCCATGGTGTATTGACCAGGGCCTCATAGTTAGGTCTATAGAAGTTAATCAAAAGTAGAGTTAAAAAATGAAGTAAGAGGAGAATAAATAATGAGGTCATTAAAGAAAAGCAGAAACAAAGACCCAGATATCCATCTCAAACCATCAAAAAGCAGATAGGAATGCCTATACCAGGGCACATTCAGATATTGAGACATCTTTGTGAGGCTCAGTGTCTGCTGTTTATCTTGGAGGAGAACTCAGTTCCATATGTAAGCCAGGTCCAAGACATCTCAGGAATGCTGTTCCAAGGCCTTTACCCTTAAATGTTCTCAGTAGAAAGATCTTCCCTAATGCTGGGCTTGGCCATGAGTAGACTCCCAACACTAGCATTTATTTCTGGCTCTGAGCTCAGGGATCACTCCTGGTGGGGCTTAGAAATTGTATGTGGCACCAGGAATGGAAACTGGGTTAACTGTATGTGAGGCAAGAAACTGTCAATCTATTTTATTTCTTTGATGATTACCTGTGGTTGCCTTATTATATTCAAGTAAAATGATATACATCTTTTTGGGAGGGATGTTGGGTCAAAACCGGCTGTGCTCAGGGGTTATTCCTGGCTCTGCACTCAGAAATCGCTCCTAGCAGGCTCAAGGGACCATGTGGGATGCTGGAAATCAAACCAGAGTCATCCTTTGTTGGCCGCATGCAAGGCAAACATCCTACAGCTGTGCTATTGCTCCGGCACCCAATGATGTACATCTTTTCATAAAACTTCATAACAGAACTTGAGATGGATCAGTGTTGTTCATTAAAATTTCCATCAGGGGCCCGGGAGATAGCATGGATAAGGCGTTTGCCTTTCATGCAAAAGGTCATAGTTTCAAATCCCGGTGCCCCATATGGTCCCCCGTGCCTGCCAGGAGCAATTTCTGAGCATGGAGTCAGGAGTGACCCCTGACCACTGCCGGGTGTGACCCAAAAACCAAAATAAATAAATAAATAAATAAATAAATAAATAAATAAATAAATAAATAAATAAATAACAATTTCCATCCTCCAGAATTTTCATTTGTATCATTCGTTGTACCAAAAAATAAAACGGAGCAAGTCAATGTTTTCTTAGACTTTCGCTGTCTAATAATGAATGCTTAAGACAGATTTTTTTAGCCTGAAATCTCTTCTTATAACTCAGGCTGATGAGTGCTGCCCTACATTTCTCAATGGATCCAATTTAACACTAGACGAAGCAGTGACTCAGACTAACTTAAATATCTCAAGACGAGTTTCACCTTTTCCTCAGAGGCTGTATCAGTTCAATTGCATAAGTGCAAATTTATTGAAAGTGGTTTGGTGCTTAGCTTTTCTCTATTGGCAGTAATGGAGTTTAAATTTATAGCAGGCTGATGAATTTCAGATAAGAGAACCATTACCTTACAACAACATTAAGGAAAAATATATAACTTCGATTGCTGAACCTCGACTGCATATTGTTGCAATGAGGGGAGATGGATGAGGTAGGCTGACATTTGCAAATGCAGTTCCTTTCCATCCTCCTGGTGCTACTACTAACCTAGGAGTTTGAAAGCTTGGCACATTCCAGAAAGGAACTGGGAGAGTGATGCATTACAAGTGCATTATAACAAAATAGCAGGAGGAGGATATGATCTAGAGGTGAGGGATTTTTTTTTCTTTTTCTCGGTAATATAATTGGAGGTGTCTTTTGGCAAAGTACCAAGGCTGTAATAGGACTTAGGTCACTTGTCTGGTACTTGTAATGTGCCTTTCCCATATGTTATTTTCCTTTTACTGCAAGGCTTTATCTTCCCTCCAGGTGGGACTCTGACATTATGGAGACTAAAAATAAAGCTTCCAAAGTACAAGTGTGCAAGGCCTCAGGAGGTCAAAGCAGCCTGGACTTCTCCATTTTCTTAAGATTTCTCCGACAGAGATCAGAAAAAATGGTGGTGGGGTTGATAGAGAGAGATACTGCAAGAGGGTTAGAAAAATCAGGTGATATTTTTCAATGGTTGTGCTTAATTAAAGTGAAAAAGAAAACCAGTATCATTGTTCTGCATATAATAATCTCATAGTTTGACAAAATAGTCCTCAAGTGTAAAATAAATTCACGCATTGTGAGATCACCCCACGCACTATATCTCCAACCTCAGGCAGATGGATCTGATGCAGGTACGGCAGCAAACGATTAATAAACCAAGCTAGCCAGGAAAGATTCAAGGAGTCTTGTAGCTTTTCATGGTCTCTCTGCCTGAGTCAAAAGCCAGAACTACCTCTTTCTTTATTAAACCCAGTAAAAAATTTAACCAGGTGGGTTAGGGTGGAGTAAGAATCAGGTGCGTTATTACATATCAAAGGAAGAGGTTTATGGGAAAGAGGAAAATGCCTTTGTTTTGGGTTGCTATCTGGTTATCATTTTACACTGAAGGACAATATTTTTCCATAATGAAATGTAGATTTCTGGTTATGTAATCAGCAATATATTTATTATGCGACTGTTGAAAATGAAATATGAATGATGAAACTGAAATATATTACTCTTGCTTCTGCTTCTGTGAATCATGTTCCCGTTTATGGGATTTGTTTGAAGTTCAACTAGAGCCCAAAAGCAAGAACAATGGACAGGACATACCAGGGCAGCCCAGGCCTGGAAGCCCAGGCACAGGGCAGACCCTAGCCAGCTAGAAATGCCTTACCTTTGTCATTTTCTTTAAACTAGATATTGTCCTGAGTATACCTTGAAACAGATATAAAAGTAGTTAAAGTGGGTAGTAGGCTGACATACATGAAATTCAGTTGAGATGGGAAAGTTTGGTTAAAAATTGAAGGAAGTATTGTTTTAGAATTGCTGCATTGTCTCTTAATGATATATTGAATGACATATGTAACATCTCAAAACCTATAAAAAGCTGTATGTGACTGACACTCGGGGTCTTTAGACCACTGGAGACTGCCTGGTTCCTTGACCAAGGTAATAAACACCGATTGTTAATTGCATTACTGACTGGTTGTCTTTCTCTTGGATTGGTGGTGAGAGGGTAAAGAATGAATTGTCTGAAGCCAGGCTTCAAATAGGAAAAGTTGCATCGTAATTTTGGTAATCTTCAGTCCCCCCAAGCACTGCTGGAGCAACTTCCAAGCACTGAGTTTGAAGTAGCCCAGAGGAACACCAGGGAAAATAAACAAATAAAATGAATAGTAGTAGTAGTGTAGTAGTAGTAGTAGTAGTAGTAGTAGTAGTAGTAGTAGTAGTAGTAGTAGTAGTAGTAGTAATTCTATTTAAAGACAAAATCTAAATTTAAAATCTTCTTTTTTTTTTTTTGGTTTTTGGGCCACACCCGGCGGTGCTCAGGGGTTACTCCTGGCTGTCTGCTCAGAAATAGCTCCTGGCAGACTTGGGGGACCATATGGGACGCCGGAATTTGAACCAACCACCTTTGGTCCTGGATCGGCTGCTTGCAAGGCAAAGGCCACTGTGCTATCTCTCCGGGCACTAAATGTAAAATCTTTAATGGTTGTGTGTGCGCCCTGTAGCCTTCCTCCTAGCCTTTGCTAGTTGTTGACTGATAGGTTGTAGCTTTGAAAAAGTCATTCTTAGAAAATCTACTTTGTTTTTTCCTGACTCTTGTTTTACTTATTGATAAAAATTTAAGTGTAACTCTGCAGGTTAAAGAAATAGTTCTTTGTATGGCAATGATTTAGGGGGAGACACCCTCAAACTTAAACTCTCTAGTTCATTTTCTCAGAGAATAAGTGATCAACATCACTTTACCTCCAAAGTAATACTGCTCTTGCAATAGTGCTTCAAATCCTTTCCCTGTCCTAAACCATTTCTTAAGAGTTTGCATAATCCAGGGCAACCAGTCAAATGAAGGTCACCTTCCTGAGAAGCAAGTGACAGAAAGCTTAACCTCCAAGAGTGTGATGGGTTTTTCCCTCATTATATGATAACTCTGCATTCTCTTTGTGTCACTGCTATCAGGGAGATAGAGGAATTGAGATGATACTGAATTATAATGACATCTCATTGTGCCACAGTCTTCAGTTGGGGTGCTTGTGACAGACATGGGTGAGATTAGGAATATAGCCCTAATAAAGGGAACTCATCAGGACCTGATCATTAACACAGCAGGAAGGGCATTTCCTTGCATGTAGCAGTTCTGGCTCAATCTCCCAGCACCCATATGGTCTCCCAGAGCCTTCCAGGAGTGATCCCTGAGAACAGGGCCAGGAGTAAGCTCTGAGTATCATCAAGAGTATCCCCAAAACAAAAACCAAAAATAGAAGGGAATCATCTGTAAGGAATACAGCCTTGGTGGTGCCTGATAACCTACATGCCCCACACTATGCCCTGTACCAGATACAAGATTATAACCACTTTAGTTTCTTCTGTCATGTTTGAATATCTCACATTTTGGTATTGTGGTAAAGAGGTCCACATTTACCCAGCCACCCCTTTGTTAAAAAGCTATGAGGATACAGAACAATAAAACAGCTAGGAGGGCATTCACCTTACATGTTGCCAACCAGAGTTTGATATTCGACATCCCTTATGGTCCCCAAGTACCACCAGGATTAATTCCTGAATGCAGAGCCAGGAGTAATGCCTGATCATCACTGGGGGTGCACAGCCTCCTCCACAAAAAGTATGAAAGGGGAAAGGCTTCTGTTTTCTCTGGAATCCGTTAGCACACCTCCTGATAATCTGGGCACTCCCTGATATTTACCCTTTCTTAAAGTCTTTTCTGAATTCATGAGCTCCCATCCCCTGTTTTTATCTTTGACAGCTTGAGAACATGAACCTAAATGACTTATGCCCACCCTAACTCTCATTCCGCTATTTTCAGCAACAAGACTCATGAGCCCTGCACACTTTCTTGGTGGTGTTTGTACACACTTAGTAGTGGGGTACTGAGATCACACAGGGACTGCAAACAGTAGGGTGGCTCTAAGAACTGCAGTACCAGAGGCTGGACTAGTAGTGTCTTTAGGAGCCTGTACTATGAATGACCCATCTAAGCCCAAGCCCTCTAATGGGTTACAGTCAGTCCTTTTGCATTTAGTCCTAGTACTGCAAACCCAGACAATATCCACGTTAACTGCTAAGGCTCCTCTCCTGAGATCACAGAAAGCCTCAGTGCAATTAGCTTTAAGAGAAACCTCTTAAAAAACTCTCTTTTTCTGTAACTGAAAACAGGGCTGGATGTTAAAGGAGATATTCATTTTTCAGTTTTATAGCCAGAGTACAGTTGAAAGAAAAGGGGCCCAATTTTAGATGACTTCATTGCTATGGAAGAGAAGGGACTCTTCTTTGAGCTCAGCAAAGTTTGGAGAAATTAAGGCAAACAACTTGATGCTTTGCCTACAGTTTTCTCAGCAAATAACTTTGGGTGTGGCCCCATTTGGGGTTTAAAAGAGTCAAGTGTGATGCATCATAGATAAGACATAGAGGATACTGACCCTCTGTGAAAAATAGTATTTCAAATACAAAACCTGGAATTCTATCCAAGGGTACTTCTAGATTTCATGGTGGAATCTTAGAGAATATCAATACCATGTTGCTTAGTTGGTTGGTCAAAGTGATGACAATGGCACCTCTAGAAGCCCTGAAAGTTACAAGAAAAAGAACCCATGACAATATACTTGTATTCACAAGCATCATTTTAAACGTGCAAGAAAATTGAGAGCTTCTTTCAATTTACATATTTTACAGTTGAAGAAATGGGGGATCTATAGAAATCACCCAATTGCTGTTCTTGGGATATCTTAGGGCCCATAGGACTATATCCCATCTCCCTTTCAGAGCATCAAGATTTACAGAAATTGACATCCTGGAGTGTCTGAATGAGGAAGAACAGATGACTTTTTCAGTTCCATTTTAATTTTTTCTCAAACCCCATAAAATATCCTTAGAGTGCTTTTTAATTTTTCCTGAAAAGTAGGAAATCGTAAGATTGATAAATAGTTTAATGTGAACCTGATGGCTTGATTAATTAATCACCAAGCCGAGGAACCACTACAATTCATGTGTCAATTCAGACTATTTTCGGGAAATGATTTGAATCAATTGCTAATGAAATTGAGAAATTTAGGAGCTGCTTTTTGACTTCCAAGTGACAGGGCTCATATTTAACTCAAGAGACATGACAGTTAATGACAACATAAAAAGTGCTGTGAGTTACTTTCCAGATCATGGGAAAATTACAGCATCTCCCCATCGAAATGGCTCTCAGCTCATCAGCATGAAAACAGCTTTAATCACATGCTAAAAAATCTTTGGTGCTGTTTCAAAATCTAGGTTCTTTCGAAATAAACAAATACCATAATCCTTAGAAATAATTACAATATTTCATAACTGCTTCCTTAAAAATAAAGTGGTAGATGAACATAGTCTAACTGATATTATAGCAGGAATCTTGCTAGGAAAACATTGTGAATTAATATTCTTAGGTCTAAGTATTTTAAATCCTTCTAGCAGGTAGAGTTTAATTTTTCTTCAACACTAAGCATACTTTATATGCTTATACTTAATGCTTATATTTAAAAGGCCTTGTTTTGCATACCTTTCCATAACTACTCATTTTCAGCCAGTATCTTTAATTAAAGTTTCATCTAAGTATTACAAGATAGCATGTGTTAATGAAATATCAATGAAAAGTACACTGGTCAATATTTAATCTGATCAAGATGTATACAAGGTAGTGTTATCATTTAACTAACTAGACATCATAATTAATGCATTAATTTTAACATTTCATTCATTTATTTGTCAAAATTTTAGATCATGTTTTATGTGTTTACTTAAGAAATATAATATTAATATGTTTGTCAAGATGCTACTTGAACAACTATTAAATATAACTCTTAGTTATCTAATAATCCTTATGGTTTCCATACAATTCTAATTGTCTCACTGAGCTTGAAAGATGATTTTGCCATAAGCAAGAGTTTATATTTAAGATCTTCCTGGAATGACCTTTTACATTTATTTTCAAATTTTCATGCAATTTTTTAAGAATGGATTTAAAAGATATAAGAGCTGGTACATGGGGGAAGATTAGAAATACATTAAATACTTTTAAGAACTATCTTTAAAGGGATTTATCTTTAAGGGTAAAAATATATTGAACAGTTAATATTATTGAATCACTCTACATATACCTCATAGAATTTTAATAATATAACTTAACATTTTCCTATAGAGTTGTGATTTAAGGGATAAGATTTGGTGGGAGCATGGCTATCTCCAACAAAGACTATAATCAGTTGTGATTTTTAGTACAAAAGTATATAAAGGGTGCCAGAGCAGTCGGGCAAGCAGTAAGACATCTGTCTTGCCTGTGCTATCCTAGGACAGACTGCAGTTCAATTCCCCAGGGCCCCATATGGTTCCCAAAGCCAGGAGCAATTTCTGAGTGCATAGCCACCCCAGAGCATCAACAGGTGTGACCCAAAAACTAAAAAACAAACAAACAAAAAACCCTAGTATACAAAGGTACAATATGGGAAGACAATTCTATGAGGGTCTTGAAACCAAATCCAAGATCACTGAGCAAGGGGGTTGCCATAGAATGAGCATTAGTACAGAGTAAGTCAAGGTCACAAACATATTCAAAATAATAAAGCCAATGTTTTTTTTAATATTATCGTTGGAAAATATGCTGTGTATCCTGGTTCCCTCTGTCTCTGAATTTCCTAATCGATTTTTGGAACCATCAGCTTAAATCTATTCATTGTGTGTATTAAGAAGCATTCGGAGACTGGCAGGGTCTTATGACTGTTGGAGAGACACAAAACACTGATACTTAAAATGTAAAAATGTAAACAAATATAAAGGTTAAACTTGGTGTAGTTGTAATTAATTTCCTTAATGGCTACATTTACTGTCCTTGATTCTGTCATTTTATTACAGAACTCATAGAAGACTCTGGGATTATAGATGGTCTTCTACCATTCCTAAAATATATATCTTGCATAACTGTTGGGATGGCATTTATGTTTTCGTCTCCATGAGTGAAGAAGTAAGAGATAACTCATACCTTATGATTCCCCATCTCTTCTATGAGTGATGATAACAACATGGTTGAGTCCTCATATATTACCTATGCAATGTATATTTTTTCTGTGTCTTTTGAGGAGGCATGCAAATGCCGAACTTGATAGGGAAGATGAACAAACCATGAAAGTTGTGGAATCAATATGTCTCAAAGAGAAGTTAACTATTAAATACTCTTGATGGATTGTTTTGGGTAGTGATGTCACTGATAAAGACATAGCAAGCCAAGACATCAAAACTATGGCTGTTACCACTAATGGCTGTGAGTTTTACTTTTGTTCACCATAGTGAGAAAAAAAATTTCCAGACACAATTCTTGGCATGGAACAAAGCTTAGATTACTTTTTAACCTTGTCTTATATTTTTAATGTGAAGTAGCTCTTAATGGAAGTTAAGGAAAAGATGCATAAAGTATGCTGAAGGCTCAAAGCAGAGTCCAGTTCTGCACTAGTCTTGGAGTTAGAAAGGACATAAGTCCATATATGGGAGATTTGTAGAGGACATTACCTATAAAAACAATGTCTCCATCTCTAGCCTGTTTCTTTACAGAAAGAGGGGAAATGTGAATATTGGCATTTGTTTTTTCTTTCCAGCTCAAAACTGATTCTTTGCCAGTAATAAATAAGCCATCCTTAATCTCAAGGTAATAGAAACAAATGAAAAATAGTAGTTCTTATTGTAAACCAAAATAAGCTAAGCTCTACAGCAGTATTCTAGAGGTCAGTAATAATTTGGATATAATGAAAGCACTTTCACTCGTCTATTATAATACAACTCAGCTTTTACTTTTCAAAGAAAGATTGCTCTTTGTTTTATGTAATTTCATAGCTTTAAAAATATATTATTAGCTTGATCTAGCTAGTCCTGATCCCCAGTTACAGGAGGAAATAAGGGAGCTATCAAGACCACACAGGTGTAAGACCACTGGGTAGCAAGTTAGGCACAGAGGAGACCATGTACTCTTGCAGGCCTGGGACTGAGGGAGGTAGATATGGGAGGTAGGATGGGAACGGAGGTGTAGGGAGAACAATTTGGTGAAGGGAATTCCCCTGATATTAAGTTATCATGTACCTAAACTATTATTGTCAACAAGAGCTTTCTTTACATACAAAAATTAGGGGTGAGGGGAGGACAACTTTGGTGGTGGGAATTCCCCTGATTCAATATTAATATGTACTTAGAATATTACTGTGAAAGATATGTAACCCACTTTGCTCAAAATAAAAATTATTATTAAAAATATATATTATTAGTTTTACTGAGGTATTTTAGTAAAAGATAATTTTTAATCTATCATTATATGAGTTTGGATAAAAATATATATCCCTATCTAAAATAATCAAATTACATAATAATGGCTTTAACCCCAAGTTACTCCAAACTCTTTTCCTCTCCAAGACCAGGTATTGAAATCACAGAATTGCTTCACTTTTATTTTTTCCCTTGTCTCGACTTTTATTCCATTGGAATTATATTGTAAGTATTTTTTTTAAATATGACACATTTTTCACTTACTGTATTTTGAAGATTTATCATGACATTATTTTGATCATTTGTACTTCCAAACTTCTGAGTAGTATTCCTCTAATTTGTCACAATAGGTTTATGGTAATCAATAAACTTCAGATTTTTCCAGATTTAGCTATTAAGAGCAAAGCTGACATCAATATTTAAGTAGAGCTTTTGACAAACATGTTTTGATTTCCCTAGAATCATAGTTTCCTTAGAAGTGAAATGCAGCATCAAATAGGCATAAGTCTTACATTACTTAAGTCTCACATTATGAGAGACTTAAGTAAGTCTCTCGTAAGATTATTTAAGTCACTAGGTAGCTTTGCATTCTCATCAGCAAAGTATAAAATATCAAATATTTCACATCATTGCCAACACTCGGGTTGTTGATCTTTGCATTTTATACATTTTACTGGATGTATAGTATTTTATTATTTTTACTTTAAATTCATTTTTGTTTGGCACAGTTTTAGCACTTTTTCATTCAATATCTAATAACATACATTTTGTGATGAAATAACTTTAAATATTTGTCTTTCGTTTTGTTTGGTTTGGTTTGGATCACACCTGACAGTGCTCAGGGCTTGCTCCTGATTCTAAATTTAGAGATCATTCCTGGTGAGCTCAGAGGACCATATGGAGTGTCAAGGTTTGAACCTAGATCTGCAAGGCTAGTGTCCTACTCGAAGCACTATCTCTCAAGCCTCTCATTTGCTTTAAAAATATTGTCTTAACATTTTATTGTAAGTATTCTTTATTTTGAAACAAGTCTTTTGTTATATGTTTTTATAAATTTTAAACCAGTATGTGACCTACTTATTTCTAAGAAGCTTATGTACTTTTTATGGCATCAGCTTTATGTTTTTCTCTCTTTCCTAGGAAGAAAACTGATGAATTCAAAACTGTAAGGATGTTCCCACTTTTTTAAAAATCAGGAATATAGTTGAAACTAAATTTTAGTTCTATGCTCCACTATGGGTTGTTTATTATATATGTGGTGTAATATTGAAATAAAAATTCACTTTTTAAAAAATATAAGTTGTGTTAGCATCATTTGTTGAAAGAATTTTTTTCCATTGAAAATCAATTAACCAGATAAGTGTGAGCCTATTTTAGATTGCCTATTCCATTCCATTCCATTCCACTCAACTCTATGTCTATCATACTGTTTTAAGTTTTTTCTTTTTCTTTTTTTTTGAAATAATATCTTTATTTAAGCACCATGATTGCAAACATTTTGTAGTTGAGTTTCAGTCATAAAAAGAACATCTTCCCTTCACCAGTGCAACATTCCCACCATCAATGGCCCCCGTTTCCTCCTCCTCACCACCTGTCATGATAGTTGTTGGTGTACTTATGTCATGGAGTGTTTTACCTACGTGTTGTTCTATATATCTTATGGTTTGGGGTCTGATATTAAGATCCTTAATCCATTTGGATTTGACCTTTGTGCCTGGTGTTAGATGGAGGTCTAAGATCATTTTTGTGCATGTGGCTGACCAATTGTACCAACACCAACTTGTTGAAGAGGCTTTATTTGCTCCATTTTGCATGTATTGCCTTTTTATAAATGTTATATTGTTTGTATGTCTGGGGAACATCCTCTGACTACTCAAGTCTATTTCACTGATCTGAGGGTCTGTATTTATTCCAATGCCAAGCTGTTTTTAATAACTATTGTTTTGTAATACAGTTTAAAATTGGTGAAAGTGATGCCTACCATATTTTCCTATGTATTGTAATCCTTTTCCTATGTATTGTTTTAGCAATTCATAGGTGTTTATTGTTCCAAATGAATTTCAGTAGTATTTAATCCACTTCTTTGAAGAGTGTCATAGGTATCCTTAGAGGAATTGCATTAAATCTGTACAGTGCTTTGAGGATTATTGTCATTTTAATAATATTAATCTTGCCAATCCATGAACATGTATATGTCTCCATTTCCTTGTGTCCTCTTTTATTTTTTAAAGCAGTGTTTTGTAGGGTTTGTTTGTTTGTTTGTTTTTTGGTATAGGTCCTTGATCACTTTAGTTAAATTGACTCCAAGGCATTTGAGTTTCTGTGACAGTATTGAGAATTGGAATGTTTTCTTATGGTCCATTTATTCTCTATCATTATTGTGTGTAAGAAGGCCATTGCTTTTTGCATGTTAATTTTATAGCCTGCCATTATGTTATATGAATCTATTGTTTCTAGAATCTTTTTGGTAAAGTCTTTAGGGTTTTCTAAACATAGTAGCATGTGATCTGCAAACAGTGAGAGCTTGACTTCTTCCTTTTCTATCTGGATGCTCTTGATAGCTTTTTCTTGTCTAATTGATATGGCATGAACTTCCAGCACTATGTTGAATAGAAGTGGTGAGAGGAGCCAGTCTCATCTTGTACCAGATTTTAGAGAAAAGGCATTTAGTTTATCAACATTGAGAATAATATTTGCCACTGTCTTGTGGTAGATGGCCTTAACTATATTGAGAAAAGTTCCTTCTATTGCCATTTTGTTGAAAGTTTTTGTTTTGGAGTGAGTGGAGGCACTGGACCTGTTTGCCTGTTCCAAGTGCTGGAAGGCGTGTGGGCAGGGTGAGTGAGTGGAGGTGACGGACCTGTTTGCCAGTCCCAAGTGCTGGAAGGCACGGGGGCGGAGGTGTGAGTGGAGGCACCAGACTTGCTTGCAGCCGGTCCCAAGTGCTAGAAGGTGCGAGGTCGGGATGGAGAGAGTGAGTGGAGGCACAGGACCTGTTGGCAGCTGGTCCCAAGTGCTGGAGGGAGTGCGGGCAGCCATAATCCAGAGAAGACACCCAAGACACAGGTAACAAAAGCGGGCTAAAATTGGAAGGCACTACCACATCAATAAATGCAAAGAAATATGGGTAAGCTAAGGAAGAATTTAACATCTGGATATACAGAGAGAAACCCTAGCAAGTTTCCAAGTGCACCAAAATGCACAGATCCATTGGAAGAAAATATAAAAGCAGCCATGAGAAAGGAAATGGAAGCCATTATAAAGGAATTGAAAGAAACACTAGCCACTGAGCACAAGAATTCCATGAAGGAACAAATCAGCCAAATTCAAGAAGAACTGTCAAAGAATATGAAAGAGAGCATACAAAAAGAAGTAAACGAGTTAAAAGAAACCATAACAAGCCAAATGAGCAGGATCACAGAGAGGGAGAAGCACATTGAACATCTCGAACGAAAACTGCAAACAAAAAACGACCAAGAAACCAGCAAGGAAATTAAAGGCAAAGCACTGGAAGGAAAAGTCCAGTATCTAATGAACAAAGACAAATGAAATAACCTAAGAATTGTGGGTATACCAGAAGGGGAGGAAATAGGGAAAGGGGAAGAACAAGTAGTAAGGGAAATAATAACAGAAAACTTTCCCACCCTCTGGAAAGATGATTCAGTGCAAATCCAGGAGGTGAAGAGAGTCCCTAATAAAATAGACCCTAATAAACCAACACCAAGACATCTAGTAGTCCAAATGGTAAAAAACAAAGAGAGAGACGATCTCCTTAAAGCAATAAGAGAGAAAAAACCCTCAAATACAAAGGAAGGAACATAAGAATCAAACCAGATCTCCCATTTGAAATAATTCAAGCAAGAAGACAGTGGAGTGACATATTTAAATGCCTGAATGAAAAAAATTCCAACCTAGGGTCCAATATCCAGAAAAACTCTCATTCATATGGGAAGACAGACTAAAAACATTCTCAAGCATAAATGAACTTACATTATTTGAGCAAACAAAACCGACCCTAAACAACCTACTCAGAGATGAATTACACAATCAAAACCCCCGATTGTAACAACCACCCTAAGCAACACAACAGCACAACAGTCCTCTCTGTCAATAATCTCCCCAAATGTTAACGGACTAAACTATCCATTAAGAGACACTTAGTAGAAAACTGGATTAGAAAACCAGCTGCCTGCAAGAAACACACCTACAACTACAGGACAAGCACAGGCTTAGAATAAAAGGATGGAAATTAATTATTCAGGCTAATAGAAAATAAAAAAGAGCAGGGACAGCCATTCTCATATCAGACCAAATTCCATTCAACCTCAAAAAAGTGATCAGGGACAAAGAGGGACACTACTTACTGATCAGGGGAACACTAGATCAAGAAGTACTAACCCTGGTCAATATATATGCACCTAATGTAGAACCAACAAAATATGTGAGGCAACTGCTTGCAAACCTGGAGAAACACATGAAGGGAAATGTGATAATTGTAGGAGATCTCAATACTCCACTATCACCACTGGACAGATCCACCAAACAGAAAAACAGCAAAGACATAAGAGCCCTAAATGAAAAATTACAAGATCTAGGGCTAATAGACTTTTATAGAACCCTCCATTCCCAGAAAACAATACACATTCTTCTCAAGCCCACATGGAACCTTCTCTAGAATAGACCATATCCTAGGATACAAATCTAACCTATATAAGATCACAAATGTAAGGATCATTAGAAGCACCCTATCAGATCACTATGCAACAGAGGTCAAAATTGATTGTAAGAAGAAACAATGGAGAAAAACTAATACCTGGAGATTAAACAACATGCTGCTCAATAACAGCTGGATCAAAGAGCAAATCAAGGAAGAAATAAAAAGATTCCTTGAGACAAACGATAATGAAGAGTCAACTTGTCAAAATCTGTGGGACACAGCAAAAGCAGTACTTAGGGGTAAACTCATAGCAATACAGGCCTATGTCAAGAAATAGGAAAATGACAAAATCAACGGTTTAAAGGATCACCTCAAGGAATTAGAACAACAGCAGCAAAGAAATCCAACCACAACCAGAAGGCAAGAAATAATAAACCCAGAGCAGAAATAAACAACATAGAAACTAAGAAAACAATAAAAAAAATCAATGAGACCAGGAGTTGGTTTTTTGAAAAAATAAACAAGATAGACATACCACTGGCAAAACTCACTAAAAAAAGAGGAAAAATACCCAAATCAGTAGGATCACAAATGAAAGGGGAGAGATTACAACAGAACCCCAAGAAATACAACATATCATGAGATCATATTATGAACAACTATACTCCGTTAGGTTAGAGAACCCAGTAGAAATGGACAAATTCCTGGAAAAATACCATCTTCCAAGACTGGAAAAGGAAGACCTAGAAAGCCTAAACAGACCAATCACTTCAGAGGAAATTGAAGAGGTAATTAAGAAACTCGCTAAGAACAAAAGTCCAGGTCCAGATGGATTTACAGGGGAATTCTATCAAGCATTCCAAGAAGACTTACTACCACTTTTCCACAGGCTCTTCCAAATCATCGAAGAAACAGGAATCCTCCCCAACTCCTTTTATGAGGCTAATATCACACTCATTCCCAAAAATGGCAAAGACACCACCAAGAAAGAAAACTAAGACCAATCTCACTAATGAACACAGATGCAAAGATTCTAAACAAAATTTTAGCAAATTGAATCCAGCACTTTATCAAAAAGATCATACATCATGACCAAGTGGGTTTTATTCCAGGAATGTAAGATTGGTTCAACATACGGAAATCAATCAACATCATACATCACATCAACAACAAGAAAGATAAAAACCACATGATCATATCAGTCGATGCAGAGAAGGCGTTTGACAAAATCCAACACCCTTTTATGTTGAAAATACTCAGCAAAATAGGGTTAGAGGGACCCTTCCTCAAGATAGTTACAGCTATCTATGATAAGCCCACAGCCAACATTATCCTTAATGACGAAAACTAGAGGCATTCCCACTAAAATCAGGAACTAGACAAGGCTGTCCTCTCTCTCCACTCTTATTCAATATAATCTTAGAAGTTTTAGCAATAGCAAT
>PVKC010023197.1:0-17390 GCA_004027635.1 Crocidura indochinensis
GGTTACTCCTGGCTCCATGCTCAGAAATTGCTCCTGGCAGGTACGGGGGACCATATGGGGCACCGGGATTCGAACCGATGACCTTTTGCATGAAAGGTAAACACCTTACCTCCATGCTATCTCCCGGGCCCCGGCATGAAGCTTTTAAGAGCAATTCCAGTTTCACTTATATTAGAGATGAGCCAGATGTATTTTCTTGATCTCATTTCCCTTTAGGATTGGCAGATTTTAATACAAACATATACTTAAATATTTGTGTACAAGTTTGAGATTTTAAAGGAGCTATCTTAGTCTTTACTTTTGAAAAGACAATTAGTTTAAAATCTTTTCTCACTAGAAGTATTAAACTAGTGCTCGCTTCGGCAGCACATATACTAAAAATGGAACGATACAGAGAAGAATAGCATGGCCCCTGTGCAAGATGACACGCAAATTCATGAAGCGTTCCATATTAAAAAAAAAAAGTATTAAATTAGGGACTGGAATGACAGCACAGCGATAGGGTGTTTCCCTTTCATGAGGCTGATCCAGGATGGGCCTTGGTTGGATCCTCTGCATCCCATATGGCCCCCAAAGCCAGGAGCGATTTTTGAGTGTAGAGCCAGGAGTAACCCCTGAGCGTCACCAGATATAGCCCAAAAACCAACCAAACAAACAAAAAGTATCAAACTATTACTGTGACTTAAAATCAGTGGTTGCAAAGTATTTAGGAACAGATGAAAGTGGTAAACAGATGAAGTATAGGTGATTTCTAGAGAACTGAAACAATTTTGTGGGCTTTATAGTGGTGGATAGAGATTTAAAGAACAAAGAGTGAATCTTACTATCTGCAAATTTAAAATGATTTTAAATTTAGGGTTGGGAGAATCTACAGTGTAATATAGTGTAATGACTCAAGGACTTAACCATATTACAAACACACAAAACACCTTCAAAGAGGATTTGGCAAAATCGTTGCTAAAGATTGCTAGTTACTGGGTAACACCCAGGGTTCTGAGAATGTATTACTGGTTCTGTGCTCAGGGATTACTTCTGCCAGGGCTTGGAGAACAATAGAGGATATCAGAGATTGAGTCTAGGTCAGCTGCACTCAGGGAAACATCCTACTCACTATACTCACTGTTCTAACCCTGGGGCCAAAGTTGTCGACCTAATAAGTAATTTTACTTTCATTTATTTTGAGGCCACACCCAGAAGGACTCAGAAGTTATTCCCAGGGCAGTCTCAGGGGTCTCCTGGCCATGCTCAGGATATCACCTGGTGCCAAGGACTGAACTCAGACTTCCTCAAACAAAGTGTGCACTCCAGCCCTTTAAGGCATTTTCCAGGCGTTGACCTAAGTACCTTTGAAATGAGTGGAGAATATAAAATTAAGCCCTAAAATGAACTATATATAAAGGAGGAAGAGAGCAAGGTAGAGGGAAGATCAGCATTGTTCCCTGTTATTTAATGAGAAAACCTTGTTGTGTGCAAGTCAGTTTATATCACACCAGAAAACTAGTCAGAGATGGAGTAAGTCAACATGAGGACATAGATTATTCCTGGTTTTAGTCCTCTTCCCAAGAACAACAAGCAGTTATTCACAGACCAGATATAATGGTGGAAATCTCAATGTTGAAAACATTAACACTGGACATTAGAAGTGTAAGAGGTGTAAGTGGCTTCACCCTGACCAAATCATCTCCTAGACTGGCAAAACAGGAGGGAGGCCTCTTGGTCCTATGCATTGTGCCTGTGTGAAAGCCCAAGGTGGATATCCACCTGACTTGTTCACGATGCTTCCAGGTAGGCCTACCGTGTCTTACCAGAGATCACTGGAAGAATCTATAGGACTTGACCATCAGGGAATAAGGAGATTGAGATGGGAAAGGAGACAAATAAATCAATGCTCTAACATACCATGTTCCTACTTTCATCAGTCTAAGAGACCCTAGCAAGAAAGATCGACATCTGAAGTACTGTCTTGTCTCATCAGACAGCAGTTGACCTGTGGTATCACCAAGTTACAGTTCAGTCTGGAACAACACCCAACTTCAAGAGTACAACCTGCAGTCCTGCCTGCTCACAGAATCCAGTCAGAAAGCACAGCTTGAGATGTACCTGACCAGGAACAACTGTGGAATTAGGCACAAGTACTGCCCAATCATGGAGCCCAACCCAACCAGTGGCACCATTCAGTGAAGGAATACCAATCTATAACCTACCCAACCAGAAATAATAGCAGAGACTAGCTAGTAGCACTGCTTACATGCTGAGCCCAATTAATAAGCCCTCTAAATCACTAGAAGCACCCCTACAACCTTAGAGTGTAGTGACCTTGTCCTACAATGCAGTGGTCTTGCCCAAACAGCAACAAGAAACAAGTCCCACCTCCCCACAGAAACTACCATCTGACTGGTGATGATATTTTCCTGTTGAAGAAAATGTGCAGAGATCTCTTACTTAAATATATAGACACTAATGCACTGAATCAAAGATCATGAAAAATCAGGTAAACATGACACCACACACACACACACACACACACACACACACACACAAACATCAAAAATCACCATAGAGAGCTATTAATAAACTGCCTAACAAAGAAATGAGAATAATCCTCGAAAAGAAATTTGTTCAACTAGAAGGACACACGGATAACAAAATTAGGAAAACAAAGCATGAACAAAACACAAATTCCAAAAGAATTAAAAACCACAAGAAAAGCTCAGAAGTCCTAGAACTGCAGAATAAGACTACACCAAATAAATCGACAGAAAACTTCAACAATATACTCAACCATGAAAAGAATCAATAAACCTGAAGATGGATCATTTAAAGGTAGGAATTTAAAATTAGGAGCTAAGAGAGTGAAGAAATAATATTGAAGATACCTGTTAAAAGCAACATTATAGATATCCCAAAGTTGAAGAAAAAGAGGTCAACATAAAACACATGGCTGAAAACATCACAAATATGGGAAAAGGGCATCCAGATTTATGAAACCCAATATATTTCTCAAAATAGGCTGAACATAAAAAGGGCTACACTGAATTCACATTATAGTTTATCAATAATTAGAATTCCTTAAAACAGTATTAGAGATGTGATTAATCACATATAAAGGAGGCTCCAGAAAACCAAGAGATTTCTCAGCAGAGATTTTGAAGGCTGGAAAAAGGTACAATTTAAAAATTATTGAGATGGGGTACTGTCAATGAAGACTACTCTGTCAGGGGCCAGAGCAATAGCACAGCAGGGAGGGATTTGCCTTACATACCACACTGCTGACCCAGATTTGATTCCTGGCATCCTATATGATCCCCCGAGTCCGCAAAGAGTAATTCCTGAGAGTGCAAAGCCAGAAGCCCTGAGTGCCGCCAGATGTGGCCCTAAAACCAACAATAGCAACAAAAGCAAAACAAAGCCAAAAACAAAAATTAAAACTCTGACATAGTTATCAAAAAAAAATATATAAGGGCCGGCCGGAGTGATAGCACAGCAGTAGGGCGTTTGCCTTACACACAGCTGACCCAGGACAGATATCGGTTAGATTCCCGGTGTCCCATATGGTCCCCTAAGCCAGGAGTGATTTTTGAGTGCATAGCCAGTAGTAACCCCTGAGCATCACCGGGTGGTCCAAAAACAAAACAAAAAATTAAAGACTTCCAGAATTAGCAAATGACGAGGACGTTTATCACCACTTAACCTGTTTTACAAGATGGTCTTGACATTTTTGAAGCAGAAATAAAAAATGCTAGTATTAAAAAAACTTATATAATCTATGAATGTACAAAAATCACTTGTACTAGAAAACGTAGTCATCTATTACTCAACAAATAAATTTTCTGAGAAACGTGTTATAACGCAATCCCCATTATGCAAATAATCAAGTGTACAATCATCATATAACCACATTTTGGAAAAGTGACTAGATATAATAGTAATCCCTTTGTAAGCCTATGAATGTATAGATTATTCTATCGTTTGAGTAAACATACTCTATTACATACTATCATTAAATTTGAATGAGTGTAGGCTCTAAATAGGAAACATTGTTTCATATGCATGTCATGTTAACAGTAAACATGTTAACACAACATGCCATGTTAACACAAACTTAACAGTGCCATTATAAAGTATATGACTGCAGTCAAAATCTTTTTATTTTTTTGGTTTTTTGGGTCACACCCGGCAGCGCTCAGGGGTTACTCCTGGCTCCATGCTCAGAAATTGCTCCTGGCAGGCACGGGGGACCATATGGGGGACCATATGGGGCACCGGGATTCGAACCGATGCCCTTTTGCATGAAAGGCAAACGCCCTACCTCCATGCTATCTCCCGGGCCCTGCAGTCAAAATCTTATTCCAAATAACATAATCATCACATAATGAGTTAACACATACAATAAAGCTACTAGACACATAAAAAAAAATAAATGTTTCTCTATACTAACTGAAAATAAATAATCGTGGGGCCGGGTGGTGGCGCTAGAGGTAAGGTGCCTGCCTTGCCTGCGCTAGCCTTGGATGGACCATGGTTTGATCCCTTTGTCCCATATAGTCCCCCAAGCCAGGAGCGACTTCTGAGCTCATAGCCAGGGGTAACCCCTGAGCGTCTCCGGGTGTGGCCCAAAAACCAAAAAAGAAAATAAAAAATACCACTTATAACAGAATAAAAACAATGTACTTATTCTTAACACATTCTGTACTTGGTCAAGAATGTGGAAATCTGTAAGAAAACTGTAAGACTTCCATGAAAGTAAAGAACAAAAAAATTAAAAGATACCCTGTATTCATAAACTGGGAGGATTACTATTGTTAAAGGACCCACTATTTAGGTAATTACTATTGTTAAGTAGCCATAGCTATTTATAGATTTAATGTACTTCCCCACCAAGATTCAAAAGCATTTCCACAGAAATAAAAAGTTTTGTGACATTCATATGAAATTATAGGTCCTGACTATCAAAAGCAATCTTGAGAAATAACAAAAAATCTGGAGATATCAGTTTCTTAATTTCAAGCTCTATTATAAAAATAGCATAACCACAGAATGTAGCAGAAGAACCTAGAAATAAGCTATACAAATATGATCAAATAATATTCAAAAAGGGAATGAGTAATGCTCAATAGGGAGAAGACAGTTTCTTCCCTAATGGTTCTGGGAAAAAAAAACCAAAAATAAATAAAAACAAATAAAAGCAAAAGCAGACTTCCATTTTACACCATTCACAAATATTAAACTCAAAATTGATTCAAGACTTTCATGTCTGAAACCATGATCTCCTAAAATAGGGGTAATATTGAAATCAAGTCTTCACAACAACCTCAGAGCAACACAGTGGAAAAAAAAAAACAACAAGATTACATCAAACCAAAAATCTTACAGAAGAAAAAAAATTAAAAGCAGCTACTAGGATGGGGTAAGACAATCAGCAACTAGATACTAGTATCAAAAAAAAAAAAAAAACCAATCAGATGGTCAAGAGGCATGCAAAAAGATTTTCAACATGCCTAATCATCAAGAAAACACAAATCAAAACCCCAATGAATTATTCCTTCATGCCTGTTAAAATGGTCATTGTCAAAAAGATAACCAAGAATTGGTGAGAATATGGAGAATAGGAAACCCTTGTGCACTGAAAGCAGGTAAATTGGAGCAGTACTATGAACAGTATGGAAGTTTACAAATTTCCACAATGAAATTAACCAAATCATCCAGAAATCCTATTTCTGGGAAATGAAACCAAGATTTCCAAGAGAGGTCTGTATCCTCTAATCTGCTTTAATTGTAATAGCTACGGCATAGTAGAAAGTAGAAAGTGTCCTGATGGATAAGGTGTAAAGGAAATGCAAATGGTATATAGTGATAAAAGGGATGATCTGTTATTTTCAACATGTGATCTTTAGGAATTATCTTTAGGGAACTTAGTGAAATAATCCAGAAAAAAATATATGTAGACTCTGAAAGGGCTTGAAGGGTAAAAACTTCCAAAAACAAATACTGAAGATATAATACAGAACATGACAACTGTAGTTAAGATCAAGTGTTATATATTAATAGAAAGTAAGTTATTCAGAAGAGTTCTCAAAATAAAGAGTGTAATCATTTACATATATGCTCACTTCAAATTTACAAAATATTTTAAGTCAATTATAGCTCCAGAAAGCTCAGAGTGGGGTGTGGTCAAGTATACCACAGAAAATGGAGAAAGCAATTGACAGTTTCAATTTCATCTCAGCATTCGACATTCTGGGCTAGGTGCTTCGTGAGATGTACTTCTACAAATGTTATGAGAAAACTGAGAAGCAAATTTTGAAAAAAAAATTTTGGGGGTCATATCCGGCAGTGCTCAAGGGTTATTCCTGGCTCTATGCTCAGAAGTCGCCCCTGGTAGGCACAGGGGATCATATGGGATACCGGGACTTGAGCCACCAACCTTCTGCATGAAAGGTAAATAAATACCTTGCTTCCATGCTATCTCTCTGGCCCCTGAAAATAATTTTTAACATTTATTGAACACATATGGGAAATGAAAAAAATACTCAAATGACTAAAATAGCCATTGCCTGTTAGGAGCTAATAATCTGTAAAGGTTAACCTACTCATAACATCTATGTAAACCTACAGATGTTTCTGTAAACCTACAGAGTGGAAAGTATGCCAGGAAAAATAGGAAGATCTTAACTCTGTTATTGGATAAGGTAAATGGAATTATGGTGGGTTGCAGTGGCCTTAGTATGTTCATCCTAAGTAATTGGGTAGATTTGGAGGCAGGATGTGAATGATTCCATGGTTAAATGTTATGTTACAATTCTCTAGATTTACCAGACACACACACAATTAGCAGTTCTAAGTCATCTATTAAAAAACAAAAGCAGCAAATAATTGAACCAGCATTTCCCCTTTTCCCTACTTCTTTATTGGGGGCCTCACCCTGCTGTGCTGAGCTTACGCCTGGCTCTTCACTCAGGGATCAACCCTATACATAACCATATGTACTTTTTTGAAAAATAGAGCTAATGGTCAGTGGCATTTAGTAGCTAGAAAGAGAGGATAAAACAAAACCCTGAGTTAGCTGCATAACACCGCAATACTTTAAAAGAAGCAAATACAGGTTTGTAATGAGATCAAGAGAGAGATACAAGAACCCCTTCTGTTCTTATTCAGATCACAATGTAGCTTTTCTGAAATTTCAGTAGCAGAGAAAAAAAATTAAGAGCGGCAGATACTGGAGACATGGCAGCTTGCCTCTTTTCTTACACCCATGCATGCACTCATAATATTCCTATAATCTAAAGAAAAAGTTATTTAAGTGAAACTTTTCAGCTCTTTCTGTAGGTAGCAGAAACAGACAAAAAAAGTACTGAAGTCTATCTAACCCAATACCAACACCAATTAATTACGTCCCATTTCTCACATTTGGCCTAGATACCTCTAACAAGTACATTGTACTTAAACAAATAAAAGGTATGATAGTGAGTCTTTGCTAATTTAATAATCTAGAATGCCCAGGTATCATACTAAAAATAGATTGGCAAGCCACCTCATGAACACAGACTCATTCTTTATCCACAAAACTCCCAACTAAATTTGGTACTGCATTTCAATTTGCTCAATTATCTAGAAGGGCATTAATATAAATGTTCTCCTTAAAAAATCTGGAGAAAATGATCAACTGCTAAGAGAAGGCTTTGCTGGTTTTAGAACAAGTAACAGGAGGTTAATGTTCCTATTGATTTTTTATTTCTCTAGCCCTTGTGAAGGTCTTATCATGGGCACTGGAAAACAACTGTTTCTCACAACAGTTAACTCACTTCTGTGTGTAACTTAAAAGTTAAATGCTATTCTATCTTCTGGATTAACTTTATTACTAACCTTCATTTGCCACCTCCTGTACATGCACGAAAAGTAACATTAAAACTTGTACATATGTACTCGCTTCGGCAGCACATATACTAAAATTGGAACGATAGAGATTAGCATGGCCCCTGCGAATTCGTGAAGCGTTCCATATTAAAAAAAAAAAACTTGTATACTTGTATATAATTCGTGCTTCAAATTTCTTTCCAGATGCAAGTCAGCTGACTTGCATATACTTTCCGAAAGGTGGTAGTGTTTATGTAGCATGGGATAGAAATGGAAACTGCTTTGTCAGTAAACTTTCATATTCCCAACTCTCCTTATCAAGTGTGTAGTCTCAGATGATTTAATAGGTCACTTTAAAAAGAATGGATTGATTTAAGTTTCTTATTTTGTACATTTCATTTGCAAACTTGTTTTAAATGGATAAGGCTAAATTATAAAAATCTATTTTGCTAAATCATTCATATTCCTACTTACTAAGGTTTTTAAAAAACAATTTTTACTTTTTTGGGCAAAATGTTGATACTAAATTAGTTCCTCTCATTTGCTTTATGTAGTCCATGGGCAAGAAAATTGCATAACTAATAAACTTGAGTATACAGAACAGTCATGAAGCATTAGACATTAATATATTAAAGGCCACTATAAATCTGTGGCCTTATCATGTGCGTTTTTAAAAAGCCCAAAAAGGGCTGGGTGATAGTACTGCATGTTAGACGCTTGACTTGCACATGGCTAACCTGGGTTTGATCCCCAGCTTCCCACATGGTCCCTTGAGTTCACCTGGAATAATTACTGAATACAGACCAAGGAGTAACCAATGAACACTTCGAGGTGTGGCCCCAAAACATGTCCAAAAACAACTCAAATGGGTTGAAAATGCATACTGATTCATGTGCTTCAGAATATACATCTTAACACATACGCTGGTTTTCTTACAACAAAAGTATAAAAGTGTTGGCTAGAAATCTAAAAATTAAACAATTTTGAAAATTAAATGGACCATGAATATTATTTTGGGGGACCGTTGAGGTGGCACTAGATGTAAGGTGTCTGCCTTGCAAGCGCTAGCCAAGGAAGGACCGTGGTTCAATCCTCCGGTGTCCCATATGGTACCCTCAAGCCAGGGGCAATTTCTGAGCGCTTAGCCAGGAGTAACCCCTGAGCAAATAGGTGTGGCCCGAAAAACCAAAAAAAATTTCTTTTGGGGGGGAAAGAATCATGCAATTTGTATAACACTAAACCTTAATTTCTTTACTCTGTAGTCAACAAAAACTTATAACCAAATAGTTTTTAAAATGTAGTCAGATTCTTTAAATCCATTTTTTAAAAAGTTCAGTCTTTTAAAAAAATTTGTGGGATGATGCCAAGATAGCCTTTATGTTTCTAAAATGCACAAAGCCAACAATTGAGGCTTTAGATGAAGGTTCTAAAGGTGTCTGTAGCCACAGGTAAGTTCACTAATGCAGGTCAGCAACATTTGGCCACACTAACAAATGGCTATCTCTATACGTGTTGGGGCTACACATGGACATCACTCCTGGTGGGATGAGAGCCCATATGCAGTACTATGAATGGAATCAGGTCAGCCCAACACAAAGCAATAGCACTAATAACTGTACTATTTTCCCATACTTGCTCTAACTTTATTAGATCTGATCCATTTAATGTTCACACCTATAAATCTTCTCATTAATCCTCTTCCTAGTATCTAAATGAAATGTTAACAAAGTTGTTGAAAAAATTTGGAAGTGATCCCTATTTTTAAAAGCATTTGTACTATCATAAATTAAGACATGACCTGCAATGAGAAATTACCGAGTATTTTAAAAATGACATCTTTAAAAACAAGGTTTGCTGAATATGTATCTTTTAATTTTCCCACTTGAACCCCATCATAAAACCAAAACTGATTATCATAGTATCATTAAAGGGATTTAACTGAATGTCCAAGTTTTATTGATTTCCCTGATATAGCCAGGAGTAACCCCTGAGCGTCACTGGGTGTGGCCCAAAAACAAAACAAACAAAAAATTGGAATCAACTATTTGTTTTTTGTAAGAGAACCCAATATAGGTATTTTAAAAAATATAATTCAAAAAAATCAAGAATTAATCAGCATCTCTCTAGCAACAAGGGCCCATCTTAATCACAAAACAAATATTCCTTTTCAGCTAGTTTCAGTGGTGCTTCCAAAAACTTCATAGTTGCTGTCATATAGTCTAAAAAAGGGACTATTTTATAATAAGGAAGGCAAGTACAGTATTTGCCGGCATATCAGATGACCCTCTAATTTTGCAGTTAAAACATAGGTTTATCATGCAGAAGGTCATCGGTTCGAATCCCGGTGCCCCATGTGGTCCCCCGTGCCTGCCAGAAGCAATTTCTGAGCACAAAGCCAGGAATAACCCCTGAGCACTGCCGGGTGTGACCCAAAAAAACAAAAACAAAAAAAAACAAACAAAAAAAAAACACATAGGTTTAGGCCTATATTCGCTGTATCAGACAGAACATTCCTGTGCTGCAACTGTATGTACCACAGTGAGCCAATCACAACAAGCAAAGGTTCAAAGGTTATACCGTAATAGACTTCCTCTCTGACTCTGGCCAATCTGAGCAGGCTTTTTACAGCGTAGATTCAGGTCCAGAACATTGTCTAATTTGCATCATAAAAAGCCTGCTTGGATTGGCTCAGTTAGAGAGGCGGTCCAAGCAGCCTTGCAGTGATTGGTGCAGGATTGAGTTGGAAAATTCATTTTGTGGCAATATTCAGACAATTTTCGTTTAGCGGAATATTGAAACATTTTTTGGGATATACTCGGCATATAAGACGACGCCTGATTTTCGGTTGACTTTTTGTTTCAAAAGTCGTCTTATATGCCAGCAAATATGGTAATATTCTCCCTACTTGTAGGTTTTTTACATTCGGGTTTATATGGTAAAGAGTTACCAATGCTGTGAAAATACAAATGTAAATGTTGATTTGTTTTCCAATCATTGCTTAGTTTTCTTGTCATTGTACAAAATAGCTCCTTCAAGCCTCTACAGCAGATAAGCAGTCCTTTCTCAGCAACATTGGTATTCAAGTAAAAATACCGAGATATTACTCAGTCACTTACTCAAGCTTGCTGAAATTACACAAAAATCAAATGTTTGTCTGAGAACTTTTGAATTCCACTATACAACCTCACTTTAATAATAAAATAATATGGTAAAGGCAAAGCTGTAACATAAAAAGGACATGCAGAAGTCCTTTAAACATCAATACTGAACAAAGTATTTAAATTATTTAACTTTCCCCCTTCCCCTCTAGTTAATCAACCTAGGCAAGAGATTCTCAATAAAGAGTTGTTGGCAAGTCTAAATGGCATATTAAATAGAATGGAAGAACTCTAACAAAATCAAGAAGTGGATATACTTTAACTAAAGCAGCAGGCATTATTTTTATTTATGGAGAGAAAAAAGTTCATGTTAGGATAATTGTAAGTATGGCAAAGTTTTACAAATAGCTAGGGAAATACTGTCAACATCATTCTATCTGAGAATCAACTGCATACTGCTATAACTTGTGCAAAAAAAAATCAAAACACGTTTGTTGACCAAAAAAGGTGAAGGTAATCATTCACTAGAATATAACCTATGTTGGAATTACTGGGGCAAAGCAATATATATCTTCCTAGTTGAGTTGTTCACCATGAATATTGAAAACCCCCTACTTTAATTAGATGAAAGTTATCACTCATCTCTCAGAATAAAACTTATCAACAAAGTGCCTTTTCTTACAAAGAATACACATCAAAAACGGAAGATGGAAAAAAGATAAGACTAAACAAAAGAAAGGTCATTGCCAAAAGCAGGTAAGCCAATAAAAGTTAATGACAGTTTGAAAGAGAACAATTTTTCTGGAACTAAAACTTAATAAAAATGAAGTAGAATCTAATTAGTAAAAGATACACAACTCTTTTGAGGACATGAGTTTTCAAAACTGAATAATCATAATAAAGATGTATGACTAATCCCAAACCAGTTCCTAATACCTATACCTAAATATTGTCCATATGATTTTATCTGAGAGGTATTTGTCCCATATGAAACAAGGCAAAATCAACCCTCTTCTGTGCAGGGATAATGAAGATACAGAAATGAATTTCTGCAAATAGCATACCAAATTGACATTACTATAATAAGGGGAAATAATATGCTTATCAATTAGATGTTGAACATATTTAACATTAAAAATAAACTAACTTAAGTTCAAGATTTGTAACAAAATATCATTTGTGCAGCCTAAGGCCATTCAGTGATTTCAAAGTGCTTAAAATATTAATTTCCTTCCAATATAACCCCCTCTCCTCTTTGCTATTTATAAAAATGCAATCCTGTAAGTATTCCACTAATTTAACTAATATGCGTATAATTTTTTTCAAGTAAAAAATCTTGCAAGCAATGAATCATTACGCTTGAATTTCAAAGGTTTTCAAACTTCCTGTCTAGGTTTTGGGATGAGTATGATGGTAAAGATATTGAGCACAAGAAGAGAATGAACAAACTGCATCTTTCCAACACTTTCTAGGGTACATCTCAAAAAAATGTAGTAAAGACCAAAAGTCTACCTCCTAAGAAAATGAAGAATGGAATTAAGAACTTTGATAACAAAAACTTCTAAATATTAGAATATAACTTTTCTAAATATTTTAAAAGTATAAACTTGAATAACAATCATCTATATTAATTTAAAATCTTAATATTTATCATTTCAGATCAGACAACTCTGAATTTTGTAGCTCCTACTGAATTTAGTGTTATGACTGACAGGTCCATTTTAATAAGTCCATCTATTAACGCTATCCTGGCTTGGGGCCCGGGAGATAGCATGGAGGTAAGGCGTTTGCCTTTCATGCAAAAGGTCATCGGTTCGAATCCCAGTGCCCCATATGGTCTCCCGTGCCTGCCAGGAGCAATTTCTGAGCATGGAGTCAGGAGTAACCCCTGAGCACTGCCGGGTGTGACCCCCCGCCCCCCCCAAAAAAAAGCTATCCTGGCTTTACTCAATTTTGTAGAGGTAAAAAAAGATTTAAAGAACTGCATATGAAAAATACTATACAACATCAAATGTTTCATGATTCTGACAGACTTCATTTTCAGTGCTGGGAGAAGTTTTAAATCTCTAAAACTAATGAACAGATCTTAAGAATATGCTTAACTTTTGCATAAGGCTTTTCTTTATAGAAAGCTATTTTATTTTGTTAAAACCTTGAGATTTAAAAAATGTTCTAAAGCATAACATTTTTAAATATTAGGACACAAATCTCAAAATAATTCAATTTTATTATAATTTTGTAAGTTTACTTTGCTTCTCTTAATTTTAATGTATTTTAACTTCCTTTACCATTGGTTACCATCAAAACACTACAAGGCACAGCAGTGATCTATAAATGGTGAATGAATCAGGTCTTATGGTCAAGTCTTCTGTAAGGATATACAAGACCATTTAGGATTGAAGACAGAATGAAAGGTGCCAGTTTTTTCTTATCCTGGCCAACTTGGGATGAACTGCAAAATGAGCAAAGTTATCTTAAATGCATTTCCTTTCTATTTAATTCTTCAACAAAATGAAGATTTTAAGTGTGTGACTATCAGAGCAGAACAGAGAATCCCTTTGAATCCTCAATATTCTTCATGCCCTTTTAAAGTAAGATATCAAGTTTCTAAAGGCTAGACAGTTCAGATAATGCAGTCCACCCCAAACTTACTACTCCCTAAGTAACAGTTTCCACTTAGTATCGTCCACAGTCTTAGTGAGAAAGGAAAAGGAGTTAAAGGAAAGGAAACCAATAATTTCCAATGATGTCTACTTTAAAAAGTTTTTAAAGGTGTTGGTCTGCCACAGACACCATCGTTTTCATTTTATCTAGGCAGAATGAGAATACTGAAAGTATGTTGGTATAGGCAACAAAAACTATGACCATATAGTAAAACAAAACAAACCAAAAAAATGCAGCTTAAGAACATGTAATTACAGATAATTCAACAAATATGAACGTCAAGTGGTGTATTTTCCAATGCTTTAAAAAGCAAGGCCTTTAAAATTCCATTATTTTAAGGTGATTAAGTGATTACTTTAAATGTGACTATTTCCTAAATCACACAAGAGTAAAATAGAGCATTTATTGATGGAATAACAAAAGTGCTTTTCTTAAATATTCTTCAAAATACATTTGTACAACTTACAATAATATATCCAAAATAACTGTATATACAAAACATTACCTAGTTTTAATGTATGTGCTTTTTTCCCCAAAAATTACAAAGTAACTTCTTTTTTATTTTTTGGCAAAGTTCAACCTTAACAGAGGTGACAAGTTTAAAGGTTGGATTAAGAAAATAGAACCTGAGGGAAATTGACACGCAAGAGTCAATGACAAGCAAGAGATTTGGAGGAATATTTTTAGTTTGTTAAATAAAAATGTTTTTAGTGATACTTTTCACATTACAAAAATAAACCAAAATGAAGAAAAGGTCACTGTAAAATGATGGAAAAAGGATCTGTAGACTTGTTCTTAGTATTTCAAATAGCCAACAATGCATGTCAAAATGAATGCAAGATCACAACAGTCTTGTATTTACTTTGTATTTGGAGAAGATAGTGAAATAAGTGGTCACATTCTTGTTCTTTTAATTGCTATTAATATGGTTGATCTGATTGGCTCTTCGATGAATTTCATCCAAGAAGTTCTCCAGTTGTTCTATCAGCATTCGTTTTTTAAATCTGTAGAAAAAAAGCAATAGTACTCTTAATTTTTTTAAATGATAATTATAGAACAGTACAATGCTTTTGCCTTTCGAAAAGAGAAGCTACACTTGTAAGATTTTTCAATGTGAAATACATTTACTGTGATACATAAAATCATTAAAGATTAGCAAATTATGAGGGCAAAGGTTTGTTTTTAGAAACAAGCAATACTTGGACCAGAGAGATAGTAAAGGGGCTAAAGGGAATGCCTTGAATGTGTGGTGCTGATTCAATCTCAGCAGCATATAGTGTCCCATGCACTCCTAGGAGTGATCAATCCCTGAGTGCAGAGCTAGGGGTAAGCCCTGTGCAGCACTGGGTTTGATACCCCAAAACTAAAAATAAACAAATAACATGTAGGATACCTGTTTCAGTTTCAATGGGAAAAAGATCAATCAGTCAAAAAAAGGTGAAACAAACCTTAAACTTTATAAAAGAATTACAAATATTCCTGTAAAATCTGGCCTCCTAAAGCAATGACTCTAATAGCTTCTAAAAAGTAATACTGGAAAGAATGACTATTAGCTCACATCTCCTCAAAATAGAAGGGTAGCAACATGAGCAGCAATATAGTATTTACAAACGTCAGTGTTCTAAAATCACAGTATGAAATACAAACATTGTGCTTAGGATATAAGTTAAAAAAATCAAGTGGCACTTTTATTCAAGTAATTTTTCCCAATAATACATTAAAAGTACACACATCTACATAAATGTTATGATGTTGATACATTTAGTAACGCCCCTCAATACTACCTCTATAATTGTACTCTAATAGGCATAGTCTAATTCTCTAAAATGTGGCAGAAGTGCCGTATCAGAAACGAGAACATTACTGTTAGATCCATAACATTTGAATTAACAGAATAAGAACAGAACAGGTTAAAATCCTCAAAATAATATGGAAAGTAATGTTCCTCCTTTCAAGTTACCACAATTTGGCTAACTAAAAGAAATTAATTGCTCTAAGAATAAACTAATGAACAGCAAAAAGGGATAGTATATGTTTACATATGCAAAGCCAGAATAAATATATGCATTTTTTTGAGGGGGCCACATCCGGTGAAGCTCAGAAGTTACTTCTGGCTCTGTGTTCAGGAGTTATTCGTGGCAGACTCGGGGGACCATATGAGATGCCAGGAAAGGAACCCGTATTGGACACATGAAGGCAAATGCCCTACCTGCTGTGCTATCACACTAGCCCAGAGATGGTGAACAGGACTTTTACCCTCACTCAAAATGGCAAAATGCAATGTGTTTAATATATTATTGTTAAAATTATGCGCTTTTGTGTGAGTGTTTGTCTGTTTTGGCAGGTCACTGCGTGGTGTGGCTCTATGACTCTCACAGTTTAAAATTTTGGCTTTGTGTCAAACTTGTTCGCCACTCCTGCATGACTAGCCCCTATATTCATTTTTAAAAAACACAATACTATAGTTCTGAAAGGCTTAAAGAAAGCAAATGGACTTATACAACTGTGCTTTCCAGTTAACAGCATCTCATACTTATTATTTATCATTTTGATCCTAAAATAATAACATGACCATGTGCTACTAAGACAATTAGAATAAAATTCATTTGTTGAACTGATTTCCTCAATTACAAGTTTTTCCATGAATACAAATGAACTATATTCGAATACTGCTTATCAAGACCTAATATTGTGCAGAGGTTAGGACAAATGCCTAACAGACACTCAACCTAAGTTCAATTCCTGGCACGACATGATCTTCAAGTATCACTGGGTGCAGCCCTGGAGGCTCTCTGAGCATTGTTAGGGTGGCTCAGTTGGCTGAAAATCACCAAAAGAGACCCAGAAACTCCTGAACACCATTTAGGAGGTCTCAGTGCCAAATAAACTTGCCTTTCAAGGTTATTTCTAACCAATAATTAATATCAACTATGGTCCAAATACAGAGAGAACATTTAGAGGCCATCATACAACATAAACACTACTAAAAGATAAGAGAGTGAGGCAAAATGAGAAACTGGATATTATCTAGTTATTTGGATAGAAAAGGAAATTTATGTGTGGTTATTTTTTAGGTAAACATTTCACAATAAAATAAGAAAATGCATATGTATCTATGAATATTCCATATATAAGTGCAAAATTACTATTGCTAAAATTACTGTCTATATAGGGAGTCATTTCATAATTTGTTATAGATAGATTTACCTTGCTGCTTCTTTAATAACATTTTGTAAAAATATTAGTCTTGTTTGTAAACTGCCTTGCACATGCTTCAGTAAAGTGAAGATTCTTTCGTATTCTTAAAAGAGAAACAAGAAAAATTAAGTAGCTCTCTTATATTTACTCAGTATTTTTATACATCAAGATATAAGATAAACCAAGAGTTAGATATAGCTCAATATGCTGATTGCATGCTTTGAATGCTGAAAGTTCAAATTCAAATTCAATCCCTGGTACTACAAGGTCCCCCCCCAAGCATAGAGCCCCAGTAGTCCCTGAGAACAAAGCCAGTGTGGGTCCAAAACAAAGACATTACAAAACCAATTAAAATTCCACTGCTCACTATAGACTTTATAATTTATAATATTTTATCATACAATGTTATCTATCAGGGGTTACTCCTGGCTCTGTGCTCAGTAATCGCTCCTTGCAGGCACAGGGACCTTCTAGATGCCAGATTCGAACCAACATCAATCCTGAGTCGGCTGCTTGCAAGGCAAACGCTCTACCATTGTGCTATTTATCCAGCCCCAAAAGAATGGGGGGGGGGGG